>CAHIKZ030003505.1:122500-145000 GCA_903632075.3 Acanthosepion pharaonis
CAGAAAATGCAGTTGAAATTTCGAGGACACATAATGAGGTAAGACGGCTTGGAGAATTTGGCATTCATATGGCATACTGAAGAATGAAGCGGAAACGAGAAACAGCGAGTCTCCTACCGAACAAGGTGGCAAATTGATGTCAGATCGAGGAATGAGAGGGATAACGAAAAGACAAGCATTATTAAGAGCTACAAAAGATAAGAAATTGTGGAGAGCCATGATGTCCCACGTATTGAAGTGACTTGCCACAAGGAAGGCGAAAATCTATATGTTTATTTCTTGGCTCATTGATATGAAGATGTTCATAGATTTTAAGTTAGAATAAAGAAGGAAGACAGGTGTAAGATGATATGTATATAAATAAGTCTTGGTATAATCTTTACTGTTCTGATTTTCTTTTGCTAAAGAACAATAATCTTGAGAGAAAATAAGAAAAAAGCAAGTCAAATTGGAGGCAATAGACAATCCTGTTTTATGTAAAAGTATCTCATGTATACACTTTTCTAGCTAGGAGTGCACGGAAAAAATTTACACTGATTCACAACCGGATGTTGTTGTCAGTCGCAAAAGCGCATGCGTTTCTTACTTTCTTGACGCACCTTAGATATGATCGAATTTCTTTTTTTTCATTTTAATCATCAAAGAAATTTTACCCAGCAAAAAATCATATTTGTGAGAAGCTGCTAAGTTGGTTATGTTCAAATGTTGCGTCGAGAAAGAAAACCTCACTTACAACGTGGAAATGAATACTTTTTATATTCATTTAGCCATACTATGAACATGACAATATACATTAAAGTTATATTTTAAGCTTTTCTTCTTCTTCTTCTTCTTCTTCTTCTTCTTCTTCTTCTTCTTCTTCTTCAATGACCTGTGTCCCATTCGGATGTTGGTCATCATGCTCCTCCACAGCGTTCAATCCTTTTTAGATCTTAGCAGTGTTTGCCTTTTTTGCTTTCTCTCCCAATCACAGTCCTGCCAACTATTAACACAAGTCCGTTAAGAAAGTTTTTCTCTGCTTTCATCTCTCTCTCTTGCCTTCAGTCTGTCCTGTGAGTGTTACATTTTCCTAGCCCTCTTTCCTTACTATGTAACGTAGAAATAAATATCCAGAATCCACTTCCACTGATATTACATGTCAGGCCCATACTGCTTTCCTTATTTCTAACCAAACCTTCTTGTTTCTTAATACATTACTTAGCTTTTGGAAGGCATCCACCGCTATTTCAATGCTCTTTCGTTGGGTCTTTTAATATATTTGTACAATTATTATATTAATAGTTAATAAATGTGCAGTATAACCTTGCATAAATACATGTTTTCTCGTACATTAAAAAAATGATAGCCTATATGAAATTCCTGTTTTCTAGGGCATTATTATTAAAAGATTTGATAATATAAATATTTATTATACTTTTTGTTTTACAATTATTCTGTCAATTATTATGTCAATTATTATCATAATTTGTCGTAATACAAGGGATTGATTTGGATTGGTTTGTTTTACGGCATATTAATGGGTTACTTAATGCCTACAAGATTTTTATTGTTTGTCATGTTATTTTCAAAAATGCATTGTTAATATTTTTTTTCCAACAATGTCTTACTGATAATAATTTTTCCTTCAAAAATGTATTGCTGGAAATAATTTTTCCTTCAAAAATGTATTGCTGGAAATAATTTTTCCTTCAAAAATTCATTGCTGTAATAATTTTTTAGAAAAATGTATTGACGCTATTAAAATCTATTTTTACACATCCATAGAATTTTGACCCCAATTTGGGGGTTAACTATTTGCCCATAGTCGAGACTGCAATAGATGCTTCCACCCCGGGTCCTGGACACTAGGGATTGGTATAGTACAAAAAAACACCAGAATTTATAGCCTGTAGATTTTTTTTATACTGCTACTGCTATCTGCCTGATAACTTGTTCTAAGAGGTGGTGTGATTGGCTCTGCACCCAATCTCTGTATTATGAGGAAGTCTTTTACTTACCGGTTTCGGAGACGGTTTGGAAAAACCCACCATCTTTAGAACAAAAATCAGAGAGAGAAGCGATTGATGAAACAATATTCCGAAACAAAAATGGACTTCTAATCAGTCCCTACCAGGGACAAAAAATGGCTTCTAAATGTTAACGCCTCAAAAAAAAAAAAAAAAATTGCTATTACTTAATCATCGTAGAGAAAAATTTTGCCCTCAGTCAGCGTGGCTGATGCTATTATCTAGGAAATCAAATCATTGCATCTTCTTGGTCTCATGTGTCTCACTGATAGGAAGTGGGGCGATTATATTGAAACAATTTCAAAGTCTGATGCGACGAAGATTGGTTGAATGTGTAGTACCATTTTCTTGTCAGAATCCATCTTTCCCATTTATAAGTTTACCATTCCTCAGTGTATTGAATATAATTGCCATATCGGTTCTGCTACTCCGGTTATATATCTCGTGTTTCTCGGCAAAATCCCAAAAAGTACTAGCAATTTTATCGGTCCTGACCTGGCATCTCGACTAGAGTCATTTTCCCACCGCGATGACTTGCCTTCTCTCTGTTTTCTATGAATATTTCCATGCCAGTTCTCCTCATAGCGCTCCCTGGCTTGGTCCCTCGACTGAGTCAGTTTAAGCGTACTACTGTTAGATTCACAAATAGGTCTCATCTTTTTACTGTTGAAGTAGCTAGATGTATCTGTAAGTTTATTTTTGTTTTGTTTTTTTAAGCATTTCACCCCAAGCAAGGCGGGAAGCCACTAGGACGCAAGGGGTTACAGAAAATTTAGAGCAAGATCAGATAGGAGTGATAGAAGAAAGGATGAGGGTAGTGGATAGATCAAGGCAACTGGAGATGTCGATTGACATTACACTTGAATAGCTGGAGATTATAGCTCACAGGGAAACAGGAATAGAGAAGGGATTTCCACAGGCGAGAGGTGCGAGACATGACGCTATTAGAGTAGAAGAGACGGCTACATTTAGGAGTTTCGATAGTGAAGGGGTGAGAGCGGAATGCCAGCCTCGTATGACGCTGGAACTCGTGACGTCTGGGAACCAGCGAATGCAGCTCCTCGGAGCAATTTCCATGAAAGTATTTGTAGAACAGACAGATTCTAAAAGTTTCTTTTCTCGCACTTCTTGCTTGTGGAACTCTATTCAGGTTTCTTGCTACTTCAATTATCAGAAATGTAAATGCAACGTCAATAGTCATTTTTGTTCTACCGTAAATCTGTTCGTCTATTGTCCTTTCTTCTCACTAAAATATTCTCCATCTCTTTCAATCCTAGCAGGCCCCAGTGCGTCTTTGTGGCATTATCGTTTTGCTTCGGGTAGGACTATTCCAAAAAAAGTAATTCGAATATAATTTTCTAACTTAATAGCTTGGATTTTTTTTACTGAATTGCACATTTTTATTAATGTATCTTAGAATGGCTGACTATGTGCTTTTGAGAAAACAATTAAATTTAACAGTAGACATCTACATACCTACTCTTTATTGGTAATGAGTAATAATTACTCCCAGGCTATTTTTTGTTCTTTTTTCTGACACATCTTTCAAATTTTCGGCCGATTCATTCTACGACATTCTTTTAAAGCGGGTCATTTTTTATATATTCTTTCAGTTTCGTTTCTGCTTTTCCATTGTAGCTGTGATTTCGAATCTTCATTCAAACGTTCACACAGGTTCCAGTTGTATGTCTATCTTTGGAATCAATATGATTCCATTGTTTAAATATATCCTTTCTTTTTAACAGTATTCCATTTTATATCCTGCCCGTCTATTTTTAAAACCGTTGTCTTTCAACCTGTTATTATCACTAATATCGCCATTAAAATTATTAAAATCAATTATTATAACCATTCTATTCGGTAAGATTCTTTATAATCATCTTCTCGTCCTTCACTCTTTGACGCTGTCTATTCTTCTTTTTTTTATTTTGTTTCTATCCCGCTTTCTATCAGCTTTTACTCTTCCTGCCCATCTCTCTCGATCCATCATGGCGACCACTTTCTCTATCATCAACTGCATTCGTTTCTTAGGCATTGTCTTCACCTCAATACGGCGATCTCTTTCTACGTTTGCCTCTTGTAATTTGAAAACCCATTCACGATCGCCGTGTAATGAAGCGTAGACGAGCAATTAGAAGTACACGCAATTATGGGGAAAATTAAGGGTGGACTGGAATGAATTTATATTCTCTTCAATCACGTGTAGGAGTGGGGATAGAAAAAATGTAGAGATTATAGTGATTTTGTGAGTGGGAAAGGTAGAAGATAGCCCAGAGTAGAAACAAAGCAATAAAAGGCAAATAATCGTATAATAATATTAATATTAATAATAATAATAATGATAACATTAATATTAATATTAATAATAATAATATTGATATTAATAATTATAATATTAATAATAATAATAATTTTAATAATAATATTATTAATATTAATAATATTAACATTATTAATAATAATAACATTAATAATAATAATATTAATATTAATAATATTAATAATAATAATAACATTAATATAATAATAATAATATTAATATTAATAATAATAATATTAATAATAATAATAATTTTAATAATAATATTAATATTAATAATAATAATAATAATGATAATATTAATATTATTATTAATAATAATAATAACATTAATAATAATAATAATAATAATAATAATAATACTAATTGATATGGCTTGTCCAGCGGATTGTAACATAGCAACCAAGGAATTTGAAAAACTATCAAAATACAAAGACCTGGAAATTGAAATAGAAAAAATGTGGAAATTGAAAACAAGAATAATACCAGTGGTAATAGGTGCACTTGGAATTATAAAAATGGAACAAAACAACACATTGAAAGAATCCTGGAAACCCCAGCTTAAGAGACATACAGAAAATTGTCTTATTAAGTACAGCACACACACTAAAGAGAACTTTGTCTATGTAACGCTAGCAACTTCATCGGAGAAAAAAAAAAAAAAAAAAAAATTAACATGAAATGTGGCCATAACAACACACCACGACCTGCCTTAGGTCTTTCCGCAGACTTGGTAGGTAGTGTGTCCATAGCAGAAATCGAATGATGATGATGATAATAATAATAATAATAATTCATCGCAAAATACAGATTCTGTGATACATATCCAGAAACAATTGACCAGCTTATATCAGACTGTGCGGTATTGTCACCCACTGAATTTAAAACCCGGCATGACAGAGTGGGTCAATATCTGCACTGGAAAATTCTGTAGCACCTATGGAAAGGTAACTGCAAGAAATTGGTATCAAAACCACCTCGACTCGGTTACGGAGATAGAAACTGTAACAGTTTTAGGACATTTACAATACACACAGACAGAACAATGAAAGCTAATAGCCCTGACATCGTGATTAGGGACTGCAAAGAGAAATGTGCCTCCTTATTCATATGCAGACAGCAATGTATTTTTGAAGATCTTCAAAAAGCTATCAAAATACAAGAACCTTGAAATCGAAATCTCAAAAATGTGGCACATGAGGACATTAACAATTCTAGTTGCAGTTCGAGCCCTCAGACCGATTAGAAAAGATTTCCAACAGACTCATTTAAGGGATTCCTTGTAGCCTATGCCTTAAATAAATACAAAAATATGTTCTCAGAAATATAGTCCACACCTTACCAAGGAATTTATCTATGTAAAATGTGTGTGTGCGTGTGTCTGTGTGTGTGTCTGCGTGTGTGTGTACGTTTTTCTTTTTTTCAAAACTCCTCATTGAAAAATATCATGATGCCATTTCTGACCTTATGTCTCTGTTCGGCACCCAGAAAGAAATGAGTATACACCAGAAATAAAACGAAATAAAATTCTTGCTGTACAACATCAATGCTTGCTAACATGAAATTACAAAGCACACATAGTGAAAAATTGTGTTAGTCCAAAATGCAGATTCTCTGATAAATATCCAGAAACAATTGATCATCTTGTATCAGGTTGCAAGGTAGTTGGCATCCACTGAATATAAAACACAGCACGGCACGGCAGCCCACACCTTACGAAGGGCTTTATCTATGTAAAATATGTGTGATTCTTTTTTAAAACTGCTCAGTAGAAAATGTAATGAGGCCTTTGCTAACTTCAGGTCTTTGGTCAGGATCCGAAAAGAATTGAGTATACACTAGAAATAAAAGAAAATAATAATAATAATAATAATAATAATAATTCGAATAAATGACGTCTTAAAACTACTGATATAATTATAATAAACGTTGCCCTAAGAAAAATCAAGAAAGCTATATAAAAACGCATTAACAAGAACCTTAGCATTCCCTGTTTATAAATGATTAAAACTATGTTGAATTACTTATCTTGGGATAAAAATCACTTCAGACTTCGCGAACATTTTCTCCTCTGCATTTGATTCTAGGAAAATTCGACTTATATAGAGAGGCTATACGAATAATCCAGATCATTTGCTGGAAAACACCCCGCCTGCATACAGAAAGGAAAAGAGTTAAATAACTAGGCAAAAAAAAGTAGAAAAAAAAGAGTAAGAAAATATTGGGTTTTATCGCCAACAGATTTATTCAACCTATACAGCAAGATGACCCAACATATTGCTAGACAATCTACCAGTATATATAATCGGTGGCCATTTAATACATTAAGTCATTGAATAAAAATTAAAATCTCTCGGAATCGCTATGCGGATATTCAACCAGCATAGTAAAAAATGTTCGTCATAGGTATAAAATATAATGTCCGTCTCTTCATTCATATTGAATGATCACTATTTACATTATTCGGACTATTGTCCTCATCTTTGTCGCCATATTTATTACAACATTTCGGCCGTTGTACGCTCCAGAATTCTTCAGGTGGTTGGAATGTCGAACTGAACCCTTTATTTCGCTCACTGGGTTAGACGGTTCCGAGTGAGCGAAATAAAGGAACTAGTACAGTCTACCCCAGTAAGCGAAATAAAGGGTTCAGTTCGACATTCCAACCACCTGAAGAAGGCTGGAGCGTACAACGGCCGAAACGTTATAATAAATATGGCGACAAAGATGAGGACAATAGTCTGAATAATGTAAATAGAGTACATAATACCTCATCACAGAAATATAGACAGATAATGGATGTTCTCAAGACATATTCTTTTAGTCTTAGATGAAACAAGAAATTCTATAATGGTATTCCATTGCGCCAGTGGCAGCCCTAATATTAAATTTAAAACGCAATCATGAAATAATTCATCTTACGACAAGAGGTTTAGCATTAACGTAGACTATCACATCCCCACCTCTCTCTCTCTCTCTCTCTCTCTTTCTCTCTCTCTCTCTCGCCCTCTCTCTCTCTCTCTCTGTTTCTTTCTCGTAGATATGCGTAGGTTGATAATGACGTCATAGATTTGTCAGGGCTTCCTGTTTGCAAAAGACGTTGCTGAGGAGTAGCCGTCCAAATATCAAAGAATATTTGCCAGATGAGGCTTCTTCTGTCTTTGTTGATTTCAAACAGTTTTATTTTTAAATCTCTTATAGTTTCATTCAGGAACTTTGTCTCAATTTCTTCCTCTGCCATCTTGATTCTCAATTTTCTCTTATTTTTGTCGCTTGTTCATTCAAATATCTCTTTGTCGTCTGCCAGTATCTACCAATCTATAACAGGCATTTCCTGTTGATTTTCTTTCTCTTCCTGACACTTTATAAATATATTTTTTCTCTATTTGAAATTTTTCTTTAACTACTAAGTCACTCCTGGACATAGGCGATCACGACTCTCCAAGTCCTTTTCATTATTAACTATGAATTGCCATCCATTCTTGCGAAAGAGAGTGAAGTGGGTTGCTTTTCCCTCTACACGATTTTGAATTCGGTATTTTTCATTCCTTAGACAGGTGTAACTCGCGAGATTATAGGCCCTAGTCTAATCGGCTATTTAAGCAATACCTAGGCACGGTTATTGGGACGGATTCATGCCTTACACAAAGACATTAGTGCAAAATGGAACTCAACAGACTAGCCAGTATTTTCAACACGGTTCGTCGATTTCCAGGCTCCGCAGCGATGTCCGTTACACTATTCTTCTCTGTTTGAGTAAGTAATTATAATTCTTACAGTTTTTGATCTTATACCAGGAACTTTTCCTAAGGTCTCAATTTCTTTCTTTCGTTCTTTCTTTCTTTCTTTCTTTCTTTCTTTCTTAACCACTTTTTTCTTTTTCTTTCTTTTTTGAAATTTATTTCCATATCTTTCAATTTATATTTTATTTACTTTTCTTAAGGCTTTTCGTTCGTTCTTTCTTTTTTCTTTCTTTCTTTCTTTTTTTTTTTTTCTTTTCTTTCTTTCTTTCTTTCTTTTTCCTTTCTTTCTTTCTTAACCACTTTTATCTATTTCTTTCTTTTTCTAAATGTATTTTCAAAACTTACAATTTTTATTTCATTTATTTTCTTAAGGTTTTCTTTCTTTCTTTCTTTCTTTCTTTCTTTCTTTCTTTCTTTCTTTCTTTCTTTCTTTCTTTACTTCTTAAACACTTTTATATGTTTCTTTCTATTCCTAGATGTATTTCCAAATCTTACAATTGTTATTTTATTTACTTTTCTTAAAGTTTTTATTTCTTTTTCTGTTTTTTTCCTTCCTTCCTTCCTTCCTTCCTTCCTTCCTTCCTTCCTTCCTTCCTTCCTTCCTTCCTTCCTTCTCAACCATTTTTATATATTTCTTTCTTTTTCTAAATGTATTTCCAAATCTTACAATTTTTATTTTATTTACTTTACTTAAAGTTTATATTTATTTTTCTTTCTTTCTTTCTTTCTTTCTTTCTTTCTTTCTTTCTTTAATGTTTCCTTGATTAAATTCATTTTTTCCGTAGAATTTCTATCATCTTTCTTTTCCTTTGTCAATTTTAATATTTGTTTTTATAAATTCTTTCTTCTTCCTTCCTAACATCAAATTTGATTTATTGCTCCTTTCGATATTTCTGAACTTTTCTTTTAAATTCATTTTTTTTTTCTTTTAAATTTCTCTTTCATTATCGCATTCATTCGTTCTTTTTACTCTTCGTTCTTTCATTTTTTTCCTTCGCTCGCTAGTCTTTTTCCTTTCTGTGACTGTTTCTTTGTTTCTATCTCTGTTTCTTTCACTTTTTCATTCTTTCGTTCTTTCTCTATTTTTCGTTCTTTCATTAACTATTTTTCTTTCTTCTTTCTTTCTTTTATTCTTTCTTTCTTTCTTTGTTGTTTCATTCGATCGTTCTTTCTCTTTGGTTGTCCTTTTTTTGATATTTCATTGAATCATTCTTTCTCTTTCGTTGTCTTTGATATTTCATTCTTTCATTCTTTCTTTCTTTCTTTCTTTCTTTCTTTCTTTCTTTCATTCTTTCTTTCTTTCTTTGTTTCTTTCTTTTTTCCTTTCTTTCTTTCTTTGTTCATAATTTTGCCTTCAATTTTCCTCTCAGTATTTTTCTGTTTTTCCTTCTTCATCACATGTATTTTTTAATTTTTTTCTTATATTTTTGGGTTATTTAATTTATATTTTCTTTGCGTTAAATAATGGTCTCTTTTATTCTTTTTGCAACATTTGTCATCGAATTTACACATTTAGAAGGGTTTTTATAATACTGATCTTACAGCCAAAGAATTTCTACATTTTTTTTCTTCCTCTCTTGCATCTAAAGATTCCAAAGAGACGAATTTGGCTTTAACTTATCTCGTCATGAAATATTTCAGATATCATGAGAAAAATTTAATATAAATAATAAAAAATAAAATATTCGAGGTTATAATTCAAACCCGTCATAAACAAATAAAAAAAACAATAACTGTTTTTCTCTAAACAGTTTTATCCTACTTAAAACCCGTGTTGCATGGAGGAAGGATTCTGAATTTCAAAAAGCTTTTACGGTCGACGCCATCAATTTTTGTAATTTTGTACGACCATTTTCTTTTTATCTCACTGCATTGTTTCTCTTCATACGTTCATCTTTTTCATTCATAACTTTACGCTTCATAAGTACTTCTTGTTTTACACATTTTTTTCTTATCCAGCTTCTTCTTTGCTTACGTCACTTCTCCTGCCTCTCCGTGACATTTACTTTTTCATTTTTTTAATGCCCCCTCTCTCGTTTTTTGATGAGATTTTATTGGTTTTTTTTCTTTGTCAATCGATATTTTAACCTCTCTCACTTTCGTTTTTCTCCGTATTTTTTTTTCATTTTCCCAATAAATATTTTAAAATTATTTATTGCATTACTTCAACTCTGACATTTTTTTTCGTACGACGAGAGGTGAACTCACTGTTAATAGTTTTCCCTGATCTTTTTGTGCAACACAAATGCGCCAATGTGTCATTATCCAATGAATTCATTGCAATGTCATATAGAGACACGTCATTGTAAGTGAAATCAAAACCCGTACCAACTGTTAGTTCTAAGGCTTGATAACACGTAGTGAATACAAGTCTTTGGCCAGGGAACATATATACATATATATATATATATGTGTGTGTTTATAGGTTTCGTGATTGAAACTAGTGGTGTGTTTGTAATAACTTTTTTTTTAAACTGCTCTGGGTGGAACTTATATAAACTTTAAGGTTCTTATCAGTACTATTAAATTTATTTCTATGCATTTTGACTTGGTAGACCACACACTCTTGTTGGCAGCTGCCCTCGAGAGGGCAGGCGTCCTTATTTTGTACATTACTGGAACTTAAGCACTTGACGAGTGGTTTCGTTTTGTTTTAATCTTCTTGGTTCTTTCTTTTTTATTTTCAATTTTTTTTTACAATTTTTATTTGTACTTGGCGATTGCACACACACACACATATATATATATATATATGTAAGCAAATGTAAATGGATATAGATCCGACAGAATGAAGAAAAATTTGGAAAAAACAAACAAAAATCCTTACATGCAATTATGTTGTTTAAAATGAATGAAATGTCGACGTCTTGAACTGAATTGTATTTTAATGAATATTGTCCTGAAGAAGGTTTATTAAACCGAAACGTCAGACGTCGACATTTCATTCATTTTAAACAACATAATTGCATGTAAGGAATTTTGTTTGTTTTTTCCAATTTTTTCTTCACACACACACACACACACACACACACACACATATATATATATATATATATAGATATAGATATAGATATAGTTAGGAATAATGCAAGTAATCATCTCAGAGATATAGAGGCCGAATCGTTGTGAAGTTTGCAATGAAGAAAAATGTAATAATCCGAATAATTTAACTAATGCAAGTAATCATGATACCTCATCTCAGAGATATAGAGGCCGAAGCGTTGTGAATTTTGCAATGAAGATGAGGATAACAGTCCGAATAATATAAACAATATAAGTAATGAAAATACTTCATCTCAGAGATATAGACAGATATAGGAGTTTACTATTTATATATTGCTCTACAGCTGGGGCTTATTCTTTCACTTCCATCTAGTTTCCCAGTAATCATTCTTTCAGTTGGCTTTTAATACTAGCTTTCGCGCTACACCGGTGGCAATCATTGTTTCATTTTCTTACAACAATACTCCATTCATGGTATCCTCTTCCTTAAACAAAACGCCGACTGTTCATTATTTTTCGCTGTGGCCTGTGTTTCTCTTATCCATTCGTCAAGTTTCCACTGGATTCTCTCCAAAGAAAAGATCGATATGTCAAAAGAATTATTTTATCCAGTCGATAGCCTCACCCCAGCTTCCCTCCTCTAAGCCCGAAACTAAAATCCCCAAGAGTAAACACCTCCGCTTAATAAAGCAGACGTCTTCGGAAGCCAAACGTAGGCGGAAACATTTCATGAACACGGTTTGTTAGAAGCAATGTCGCATCAAGTCCGTGGCTTCCTCATTGGAACGAAATTCATTTTCTGGGCTCAACCGTCGGTATAATACAAGGTTACATGGCACAGTAAACACAACGCTGTCTAAGCTAACGATCTGGGCGGAGACAAAATGGCGTTAGAGTGACGCGGGTTGACGTAAAATTGTCGCTTCACAGGGCTGATCATGGTAGCGAGAAATACGTGCTGGAAGGCGATTTTGCAGTTTTATATTTAGAATGGCAAATAGAGGGATATGTTGCTACAGATCAGCGCAGATGGAGCGATGTATGCGAAAAGACCTAGAGATAAATAACCAGGAATAGATCGAAGAGATAGATAGATAGATAAATAGATAGATAGACAGACAGACATGAACATTCTAAGAGATAGATTATAAGTGTGATAGATAGATAGATAGATAGATAGATAGATAGATATGAACAGACAAAGAGAGATTATAAGTGAAATAAATAGCTAGATAGAAAGACAGACAGACATGAACATTCTAAGAGATAAATTATAAGTGTGATAGATAGATAGATAGATAGATAGATAGATAGAATAGATGAGATAGATAGATGATAGATAGATATATGAACATAGATAGATAAAGGAATATTATTCCAAAGAAAGGTGATAGATGATAGATAGATGATAGAGATAGATAGATAGATAGATACTGGAGAGAAACATTATTACACTGGGACAGATCGATCCATCGGTTCTTTAGAAATTGCTTTATTTACTTTAGAATACCAAACCTATCAGATATATTTATTTGAAGGGTCTGAAGATTTTCATTTATAAGACACTATTGAACTTTGCTCTATCATTGACACGCTTCGTGGCGGAGAGGAATGGTATAATCTATCTATCTATCTATCTATCTATCTATCTATCTATATATATATATATATATATATATATGAAATGATAATATCAATGTGGCAGTTCTGTAACATAAGCATCATGTGGAAAAACGTCCCATACCAGCTGCGCATGCCCTTCGGGTTTATTGTAATATTTTGGTGGGGCATGCGTAGGATGTGCACCCTTCGGCTTACTATATCAACAGAATATGGGGGCAATTCGAGAATGAGTTATTAAGATTTAATCGTTTTCTAGTGAGATCAAATTTCATTTTGCATTATTATGTCATGATTAAAATTATTAAAGTATATTACAGAACAAACTTTCATTCAAATATTTTATAATTCTGCCTTTTAGTTCGCTATTATATATTTTGAAACTATAAATATTTAACTTTCTTTTCTTTTTTATTTTTCTATTTCATGGACGCCATGTTCTTTGGAAGCTTGTTTAGAAATCAAGTTAATGATCTTTTAAGCTTACTTCCCGTGGATTGCTGTAAAACTTTGAATGTGTTAGAATTAAATATTACAGAGTTGAGGGCTTTTTTTTTTCACCAAAATTTTAGAAATACCGAAGTGGGCCATGGCTAAAATCCGTTGGAAACCACTGGTTTAGATTATCTTTCAAGTGCAGTGTCTATCTATACGAGTCTATTCACGTTTGTCTCTCTAGCCATATATCTCGATATATCCATGCCTTTATTTTGCATCTATCAGTCTGTACATCCTTTTCTTTCTATTAAAATCGTTCTGAAACTGTTTATCTATATATCTATATATCTATCTTCCTCTGTTCTTCTCTATATCAGATTATTCGTGTCAATATTTCTTTGTCTGAAACTCTATCACATTTCCCCTTTATTTCTCAATTCTGGCCCCTATCTGTCGTTGTCCTCCATGTATTAGTCGATTCATCCATTTCTGTCTATCGATCTCGTTCTCTCCCCGTCTATTTCCATCAATTTCTTCTTTTCTTTCATCTCTATATCTTAGTCTCTTCATAGGTAACTAGTTATACCTTCTTTTTTTTCTTTCTTTTTTTTTTTTGCTCCTAAATTGGTTGAGAACCACTGCTTAAAAACACTGGACACAAGCATCAAACGCTTCTCGTCTCTTGATAAAGGCATTCATCCTTTTAATGCGTCGTTCGAAAGAGCTAATTACCAAATGTAGCATCATCTAATAATGGTTTGTTTCTGTAATACGTCTTTTTTTTCATTATCTATCCAAATCCAAGAATTCTTTTCGTTGGTAGATGCCATTTAGAATCAACTATTTTCTTTGTTTCGTTTGTAAATTCATTATTTATCGTTTGTCCATTTTGTTTCCGTGTTCAACAATTTGACGAAAGGAAACGTTTATTATTATTATTTTTTTTTTTAATATCTAACTGTTATTCCTTTACCTCAGTTCATGTTCAACATATATTCCGACACTTCATAAATATTGCAAATGCTCGCTTTTAAACGATGTCGGACACTTGATTGATTAGACAAAATATAAACAGATGAATAAAACCAACGACACATCTAATATTTTCCTTACGCTGCGCAAAAAAAAAAAATATATATATCAACCTAATGATAAATTAGATTTAAAATAAACTGAAGAATTGCCAATATCAATCAGGTTAAAGTTAAAATCATTTTGGCATTTTATAGCGAATCACCATACTCATGCACTCTTCTGGGCATTTCGCCTACAATTTACAGTTTTTATTCCCGTTAAATGAAGGTATTTTAATATTGTGGATACATTTCTAACAGTCTTGGTTACTTGGCACTTCCGGTTGTTCATATTTTTGCAGGAAGCCGCCATGATGCTTTTAAGCGGGATTTCATTATATCTGAAGACAAAGAAACTTATTGAATCCCCTGTAGACACGTTAAATGAATTGTCAGGTGACTAATACACGCTGTAACCTAATTTATTCTAATAAAAATACTTTAGATATTTTTAAAAATGTTTTAAGCAAACGATATTTTTTGTGATGTCAACGAACACTCGTTGACATTGTTGTGATGCCAACGAACACTCCCTGTCACTTTCGTTGTAGTAGAGACTTTGTAATTGCAGATGCAACTATAGAATACCGTTGAACAATACTGGTGCCATATGCCTTCGAATAACACTCGCATTAATAGTACTTTCTCGATGATACTCTCTCGAATGTAACCACCGAATAGTGATCTAAATAGAGAAATATTATATTGTGAATACAGTAGTGAGTAGCGGTCCGTATAGTAATAGAGGATAGAATAGAAATAGCGATCCGAAAATTAATAGAGGATAGATTAGAAATGCAGATCGTTAGTCGTCAAGATACTTTCTACTTATGTGTTTCCTCTATGGTCAGTGGTCTACTTAATTCAATAATGGGATCGCCCGTGTTTGCTCACTAGCGATCTATGTTCAAACACAAGTGTCGGCAACAACGCTTTATTCCTATATAACATATTTAATCCGCTATTATTTTTTTTATTAAACTAGAGTTTGTTTTTCCAAAGCCTGTATTTATAAAACGGTTACCTTATTTTGGGATATTTTTGACGTACAAAGTTTTAAATTTGGTGTTTGCAGACACCAAAGCCGAAGTAATTGTCGAAAATGAGTTCGACTGAAAACAGATGTATTTATCAAAATTATACAAAAAAATATCTAGACATACTAAAGACTAAAATTATTCAATAAAATCGACATTTGCTTCAACCACGGCTTCCACATAACTTCGTAATCTCTTGCAACATTTCTGGAATGTCTTCTTGTTAAGGTTCGTGAATTCTTCCATCAATCATGCCTTCTGCTTTCGTCAGGAATATGTGACATCTTGCACATAGTTCGATAACTTCATGTTTTTATATATATATATATATATATATATATATATATATATATATATATATATATATATATATATATATTCTTTTCATTCATTTATTACAGTAATATCTATCGCTTACAGATTCTCTTTGCAACAGTTTTCCTTTTGTCTATGTAACTTAGATCCGTGTTACCTCATCTATCCAAGGGTGCAATGAAAGTGAGTCTGTCTCTTTGTTTTATTATGCCTTTATATATTATTACATCTTTATATATTATTACACCTGTATATTTTATTACATCTTTATATATTATTACATCTTTATATATTATTACACCTGTATATATTATTACACCTGTATATATTATTACACCTGTAAATTTTATTACATCTTTATATATTATTACACCTGTATATATTATTACACCTGTATATATTATTACATCTTTATATATTATTACACCTGTATATATTATTACATCTTTATATATTATTAAATAAGAAAAATGTATTTCTATTTAAATTTCTGCAATGGGGTATGATCGTTATTTACACTGTTTGCATACGGAATATTATCTGTGTATTGTACTCTCCTGGATATCTTGATTGATAAACCTGGTAGAACTAGCTTTAGGCGCTGACAAATTGAATTTCACAATCTCCAAAATAATTGTGCTCTGTTGTGGGTCTTCATGTTGCCTGTTTCACCCCTTCATATCCTCGGCTAACTTTGATTGAATACAGGCTAAGTCTGTTATATCAGTAACTGCATTAATTCAAAACCTTTTTTTTTAATGAACGTACTTTAAAGTAATTGAAGAAGATAGACTCTGTTACATCGAAACATGATGCTGTTTTTGCTCCATTCTAATTGAACGCTTTTTCTGATCGACCAACTGGTTATGGCTGCTAGTATTCTTATATAATTAAATCTAATACATTATTTGCTCGATTTTCTTGCTATTTTGTCTTTTCTATTTTGATTACAATGTAGTAATAATAAACTTTCTAATGTTTCAAATTATTCGTTTGCAGTCGTTAGGTTTGCAAACTAGTAGCGTTTAATGTCGTCCGCTGGATAGGAAATGATAGCAATTTCCATAATATTCCAATTATGTCAATCTTCATTTGACTGTCTTAAGTATGCCTATGATGATTGGCATAATCTTGCCTTTTGCTGTAGATAATGCCTAATTGTCACTGAGCGGAACATAAGCGTCCAGCAAGTAAACAAGACTGTCCTTTTCTTTTGTTAGGAGGTACGCTTTGAAGAGATGATAGTTAATTTCTACGTTGGAGAAGAGATCGATAAGATGCAATCATTTCGTTTGCAGGTGTTTCATTATGGAAGGAGGCTACAAAAGGCGAGTGACAAAACCAATAAATGTCCAAAACACAGCTGCACGTTGAGGTCTAACAAATATCTAAATAAAAGTTTGCTTTTACGACTTCGTGTCATTTTTTCTTCTTAAAAGGTGCCCTTCGGTTAAACATATAGTTTTCAATTAAAGTATTTTTAATGTTTATTACCTTTCCCTGCTGCGATAGCGAGAAAGAGAGAGAGAGAGAGAGAAAGAGAGAGAGAGGGGGGAGACGGTTCGGATGGACGGACAGAGATAACGAATTGACTATCATTTGTAGATAGATGCATAGATATTAACGGACTATCAAAGATAGATAGATAGATAGATAGATAGATAGATAGATAGATAGATAGATAGATAGATAGATAGATATTGATAGACTATCATAGCTAGCTAGTTAAAATGAAAATTAACAGACTGTCGATAGATAGATAGATAGATAGATATTAACGGACTATCAAAGATAGATAGATAGATAGATAGATAGATAGATAGATAGATAGATAGATATTAACGGACTATCATAGATAGATAGATAGATAGTTAGATAGATAGATAGATAGGAACAAACTGATATAGAGAGATAGAGTGATAGATATTAACAGACTGTCATAGATAGATAAGTTTTATATATATATATATATATATATATATATATATATATATATATATATAGATACACCTAGTGAGCCAGACAAACCTACCTAGGTTTCACCTAAACGATTTGCTCTACGATTGTATTGAGCTCTTTTGTTAGTTAGTTGTTACTCGTATCGGGGTTTTTTCTTTGGGCTTCAGACCTGCATCTGTGCGATTTTTTGTCGGCAGAAGTTTATGTTTGTAGCTCTTTCTTTTTTTAAAACCTTTTTTTCCCTCGAAACTGATTTGATTAACAAATCAAAAATTCGAGGGTTTTTCGAAACGAGTCTCTTATATATATATATATATATATATATATATATATATATATAATATATAAATGTATAACATAACATTATATAGATAAATAGAAAAGAACAGACAGATACAAAAAGGAAACGTGCGTTTCTATTGGACGGGTTATATTTCGTATGAAGGTAAAAAAGTTACTTTCTGACCGTTAGACATTTCTTGGGGTATTTCAAGGCGGACACATACAAGTTATTTTCTAAGTCACAGCTTAGATGTGGTACAAGGCCGAAACTATTGGGCACTCCAGTGGGGTATTGAACTCACTACTAAATTGAAACAGTTCTAGCGAAACAAGCTTATTAACCATTACACCATCTCGAGGTGCCCAAAGGCGGACGCATAAAAAGACACGCACACCCGCATTCATACATAGTAGATGAAAAAGTTTTAAGAACTTTTTCCATCTGTTAATTGTTGTCGCTCTCGTCTAACTTATTGCGTAGACTCTTAAATTGATTTAAGTCATGTTAAATTTGTTAGGCGTTTATACTGACATTGTTATTATTATTTTGATTTCTTTTGATTTCTGGCGTTTACACATTTCTTTCCGCGTCCCACCCAAGGACCTAAGGTTAGAAATGGCATCATGACACTTTGAACTGACAAAAAAAAAAAAAATCCCGTAGATAAAGCCCTTCGTAAAGTGTGGGCTGTACTTTTGAGAACAATTTTTTGTATCTCTTTGAGGCATGGACTTCCAGGAATCCCTTCAGTTGGTCTACTGGAATCTTTTCCAACCAATTCTAGGGAACTTCAACCGGGATTATTGATGTTCCAATACCGTGCAACCTGATACAAGATGATCGTTTCTGGATATTTATCACAGAATCTGCATTTTGGGCTAACACAGTATTTTAGTATATTTGTGCTTGGTAATTTCTTGTTAACAATATTTGCTCCTGTGCAGCTAGGATAAAACCTTCGATTCCAGCTGTTAACCCTGCACTACGTAGCCACTGATGGGTACGAGTTTTCTCTGCGTCAGCTTGTTTGGTACGGACAGAGTATTAGCCATGAAGCGGTTTATCTGGCCATTGTTTCTGTATATGGTCGGTTGCATTTGTTTTTGCTTTCTTTTTAAGTATTTTGGATCTTCAGGTGGTGTATTGTGCTTTACTTATTATTATTATTATTATTATTGTTGTTGTTGTTGTATGTCAGTTGCATAATATTAAAATCAATAGCCAAAATCTCAGACGAAGATGATTTCTTTTTTTCTTTTTAATTAATCATGAAGAAAAACCAGTTCGTGCAAAATCAACTTCAAAGTTAAGCAATGTCGATCCTGGCCAGTACCTATATAGGTGACCGTTTGAGAATACCAGGTGCTGTAGGCACGTATGTGCGTGTGGTGTAATTGATAATGACTCAGAATTAGAAATCGGAGAGCCGAGTTCCAATTCCAGTCGTTTTTTTTTATATTCCTTTACGCGCAATTACAATTGGGAAATGTATGTAAACATCTCTTCTCCCCCCCAGCTATGGGCTAATTAGTACTACTGATATCAGTAAATCATTATTATCAGCAAAAAATTATTACAATCTAAAAAAAAACAATAACTATTTTCAGGTTTTAAATAATCTGCTAAATGTTGATAACCCGTAAAACACAAAGCAATCAACCAATTCAACATATCAATACAATAGTAGTAAGATAAACCATATTAACTTAATGTTTAAGTAAAGTTCAGTTGATTTCTTTTCATCGAATCAGCTGCAGTTGCTACTGACAGGCAGCTCTTGACTGAGTCAGGCTGTTTGCTGCCAGGATCGCGGCTGGCTTGTTGAACTCTCTGCCTTCTGAGAGAGAGGAATCCAGACGAAGCTAGGCCAAAGGGCAGGGTTACGTCTGGGGAAGTAGACAAACCCGACTCCATGTATGCGGGGTCGACGGGGAATTTTTGCCCAAGCCTACGGGTTCAGAACAGTCCCACATAAAAAAACAAAAACGGCCATATCCTGCTCTGTGGGGATGCTATGGTAAATACCGCAGTTGTTATTGACTGCTGAAGGCCATGCGGACTGCATTTCATTTTCCATAAATTTACTCTGTATTACGTTTCGAAGTGTCATATTACTGACACTTACAGTTTGAGTCACTGTTTAGAAATAAAAAATACTGAAATATTCTACAATATCTTTCCTCCTATATGGCAGCGAATGCTGGACAATCTCCTCATCGACGAAGTCAATTCTTCGTCGATGAGGAGATTGTCCTGAAGCACAAACATGTGATTATACAAAGGATGCTGAGGATACCATGGGTCGAATATGTGAGCAAAGACGAAGTTTTAGAGAAAATGGAAACAATTATAATTAAAATTAGGAAGAGTCAGTTGAAATTTCTAGGGCACATAATGAAGAAAGAGGGCTTGGAAAATGCAATACTCACAAGATGGACTGAAGGCAAGAGGGATCATAGGAAAACAACGAATAACCTACCGAGCGAGCTTGATTAAATGGACGACAGAGAAATGTTTATGCGAGATAACAAAGAGACAAAAATTATTAAGAGTTACAAAAGACAGGAAATTGTGGAAAGCCATGATCACCTACGTCCTGAAGGAGCAAAACACATAGAAGAAGAATAGATTCTTACAATTTTCAATTGTTCCTTACAGTAATTCTAAACTTTGTGCAGGCTCTCATCAAATACTTGTTTTTCTATTGGGCGAACTAGACTGTTCTTATACCATAAGACTGATTAGGATAACACTTGCTCTTGGTCATAGATATCACGTTTTTGGTATAATGCCGTTTACTGCGTTTTTCAGACGTTTTCTGAGAATTTCAAATCAACCGCTTCACTCAATTAACAAAAGCAGATTGTTTTTCTTACTTCAAAATTAACATCTCTGATAGCAATATTTAATGATTCCTTAGGAAAATGATTGGTCGCCATTTTATTAAACTTCGAGAAGTTACCGTGTATCCATATCAAATGATTTCATTATTTTGAAGCCACTTTGCGTAGGGAAGGGGGGCAAGGTTTTGTATATCGGTCAACAAAGCCTGGGTTACACGTGATATTTGTGAGAGAACGGTGCTTGGAGAAACACACTTCAAAATGTTTTATTGACATATGATAGCCTTTTTTTTCAAAAGCCAGCGATGTTGCCTATTGAAACCTTTTGCTTTAAAAAAAATTGTTAGCCATACAAACATAAGCGCTGAGTACAGAATATTGCTATTACATATATTTTGTACAATGTGGAACCAAGATAAGTCTATGAAACCTCAGCATATGTCTGAAACAACCATGTATTCATTATCATGCAGCTGCCTCACCAGAATAATAGTCTTTTTGTAAATATGTATAGTAATGGTTTCATTTGATTTGGTTTGGTTTGGTTTACGGCATAACAACTTCAATGAGTTATTTAATGCCGACAAGATTTTTATTGCTGGTAATATTTTGTTTTAAATATATTGCTGGTAATATTTTTTTTTCAAAAATTCATTGCTGGTAATATTTTTTTAAAACTTTATTGTCTGCATTAAAACCTGTTTTTACAATTTCATCGTGTTTAGACCCCATTTTGGGGGTTAACTATTTGCCCATAGCTGGGACTCTACCACCCCGGGTGAGGGTCGACATGAAAACAGCAGCAATTAAGAGGTGGTTCCATACTCCTCAAAATCTCCTGATCAGTGCCTTTGCTGTTGGACGTAGTTTATCGTCTGACACAGGACACGGATATAGTTTATCGTCATACCCAGGACGGATATATATATAGATATAGATATAAGTTAATAGAATTTAGGAACGCTATTGTATGTTCATATGTTCAACTGAAAAATTGCGTTAATTACTTTAAGTTTGAAGAGAATAACAGAATCACAATTCTCCCAAACCAACGTTTGGCTTGTTTTGTTTTACGGCATATCAACACCTCAATGGGTTATTTAATGCCGACAAAATTTTCATTGCTGGTAATATTTTGTTTTGTCAAAAATCTATTTCTGGTAATATTTTTTTTTTTTCCAAAAACGTGTTGCTGTAATAATTTTTTTACAAAAATCTATTGCTGATAATATTTTTTCTTCAAAAATGTATAGCTAGTAATAGTTTGTTTTTTTTTTTCTTCAAAAATTTATTGCTGGAAATAATTTTTTATAAAGTATTTCTGGTAGTAAAACCTGTTTTTACAATTTCATAGTGTTTTTACCCCAGTTTGGGCGTTAACTATTTGCCCAAAGCTGGGACTCTAACAGCACCCCCGGTGAGGGTAGACATGGGAACGCCAGCAATTAAGGGATGGTTCCACTCTTATCAAAACCTCCTGATAAGAGGCCTTTGCTGTTGGACGTAATTTATCGTTTTACCCAGGACGCGGATGTGGTTTATCGTCATATCCAGGACGCACATATATGGTAATCTTGCAGAGTCAAAAGAGCAAACTTTGACCTTAGTGTTGTTGAGAAAGAAGGAAGTTTTAAGAAAAAATGGAAACAAAAAGGACAATTATACATAAAAACAAAAAGTAAGTGTTGATATTTCTGAGAAATGTAGGTCTGGATAACCTGATACTCACAAGAATTCTGACGTCACTTTAAAGCATGAGGTGATCGGTAAGCATCACAAGTCACAATGAAGGTTAGAGAGACAGAATAAAAAAGCGACTACCATACAATATTGTTTAGATGGATGGCAAAACAGGAAAAT
>CAHIKZ030003505.1:152500-200000 GCA_903632075.3 Acanthosepion pharaonis
TATATATATATATATATATATGTGTGTGTGTGTGTGTGTGTGTGTGTGTGTGTGTGTGTGTGTGTATGTATATATATGTTTGCGTGTGTAGCTAGACATGGTTAGAGAGAGAGAGAGACAGAAATAAAACGAGTGTAACAGATAGATAAAAAATGTCAAGTTGATGAATGGATGACGACGATAGATATGAAGTTACTGAGATAGATAGATAGATAGATAGATAGATAGATAGATAGATAGATAGATAATTAAAACAGTCTGTGCCAGTTAGTTATGAACTGAATGAAACATATGAATATAGATAGATAGATAGATAGATAGATAGATAGATAGATAGATAGATAGATAAAAGCAGTCTGTACCAGATAGTTATGAACTGAATGAAACATATGAATATAGATAGATAGATAGATAGATAGATAGATAGATAGATAGATGAAGCAGTCTGTACCAGTTAGTTATGAACTGAATGAAACATATGAATATAGATAGATAGACACACAGACAGACAGATAGATAGATAGATAGATAGATAGATAGATAGATAGATAGATAGATAGATAGATAGATAGATAATGAAAGTAGTCTGTACAAGATAGTTATGAGCTGAATGAAACATATGAACATAGACAGATAGATAGATAGATAGATAGATAGATAGATAGATAGATAGATAGATAGATAGATAGATAGATTATGATATCGATAGAGAGATTAAATACAAAATATTTACAATGATTATTGAGTTGAAATTTAGAAATATCGCGATAGTTACGAGAGATTGATTGCAGTTGAGATCAATATATGACAGAGACCTGAGATAGACACATACCGATATACCGATAGCTATCCATTTCGATTAACACAATATTAGATAGATATATTAACAGACTGTACAAGATAGTTATGAACCAAATGAAATATATGAACAAACAAGATAGATAGATAGATAGATAGATAGATAGATAGATAGATAGAATGGAAAACATTTTAAATTATAATTAATTTGATGTTTAGCAATTTGGCGATAGTTACCAGAGATTGCGTCTGAGATAAATATATAGACAGAGACCTGAGATAAACTGACAGATATGAACAGAATGTGCTATGTCGATAGCTACCCATTTCGATTAACACAATATTAGATAGATAGATACATAGGACCTCCAATCGGTTGTGAACTGGGGTAGGAATTGGCTGGTCAACTTTAATGCTTTAAAAACAAAACTGCTCTCTATTAATCACCACAGAGATCCTTCCCTGCCCTCTATTAAAATGTCTGACGCTCAACTTCACGAGAGCACCTTTTTGCGGCTGCTTGGTCTCACGTTGACTGCTGACCTGAGATGGAACAAATACATTAAGTCAATTGCTTCGTCCACCGTAAGGAAAGTTGGCTCCTTGTGCCGCGCCAGGAAATTTTTCTCCCCGGAATCGATCCTCCAGATCTACAAATCAACCATTCGCTCTTGCATAGAGTATTTCTGCCATATATGGTCTGGAGCCCCTTCTGTTTGCCTCGGGGCTCTTGATAGGCTCCAGAGGCGCATATGCAATATTATTGGCCCTGCTCTGGCATCTCGTCTACAGTCACTTTCTCACAGACGCTTTCGCCTCTCTCTGTCTGTTTTACAAATACTTTCATGGCAATTGCTCCGAGGAGCTGCATTCACTGGTTCCCAGACTTCATGAGTTCAAGCGGCCTACGAGGCTGGCATCCCGCTCTCACCCTTTCACTGTCAAAACTCCTAAATTGTGCCGTCTCTTCTACTCCAATAGCTTTATGTCTTGCACCTCTCGCCTGTGGAACTCCCTTCCCTATTCCAGTTTCCCTGAGAGCTATAATCTCGAACTTTTCAAATGTAATGTCAATCGACATCTCCAGTTGCCATGATCTATCCACTATCCTTCTCCTCAACTTTTCCTCTATCACTCCTATCTGATCTTGCTCCAAATTTTCTGTAACCCCTTGCGTCCTAGTGGCTTCCCGACTTGCTTGGGGGTGAAACGCTTAAAAAAAGAGAAGATAGATATATAGATAGATAAATAGATGAATAGATAGATAGATAGATAGATAGATGGATAGATAGATAGATTGTTTAACTATCTATGAGATCGCAAGAAGATTTTTCTGTTTCTCCTCCCGTTTATATTATCTGTATACGGTCATGTACGTTCATTGTTATAGACAAAAGAGAGATCGACATATTGATAGTTTTCTGGTGTGTTGTCCTGGGAATTTGTTTCAGAGAGTATATGTTAGGCAACAAAGACGGCATCGATTGATATGAATGAAACTGAAAAATAAAAACAAGTTGGTCAAAAAAAAAATAATATTAATAATAACCGTTCATCTCTGAAAAGTGTACAGGGCAGATAAACAGACTTTGATTTTATCAATCGGCCGCCATGTTTGTAGGAAACTCTTCATAATTTTGTTATGGATAGTTTGTTCTCTCCTGGCTCATTCTCTTTCTTTTCTTTCTCCTTCTCTCTATTTAAGATTCTATCTCTATTTTTTTTCTCTCTCTCTCTCTTTTTCTTTCTTGTTTTTCAAATGATTTAGCTCCCTTTACTCTTCTTATTTTTTAATTTATTTTTTCTGCTTTTGAATTGCTCTCTGCTCTCTCTCTCTCTCTCTCTCTCTCTCTCTCTCTCTCTCTCTCTTCTTTCCCATTCTTTCTTTCTTTGTATCTGATTTTGCTGCTTTTTTTTTTTGGTGGGGAGTTCAATTTTCTTTCCCTTGTTTTTTAGTCACTTTTTCTCTTAACTTTTTCTTTCCCATGAAAGGAAATATAGAGAAAGAAAGAATTTTCTTATTTACTACCTTTTTTTTTTTCTTTTTTCCGGTAATCTCTCTCCCCCCTCTCTCTCCCTCTCTTTCTCTCTCCCTCTCTTTCTCTCTCTCTCTTTCTCTTTCTCTTTAACTTTCAGGCGTACCCTCTCTTTCTAAAATGTCCCTTCTTTTTTCTCCCATTTTATGATTTATCTTCTTCCTCCTCTTTTTCACGTTTTCTTTCTATTTTCTCTGGTTCTCGTTTTCTCTTTCTCTTTCATCTCCCCCTTTCTCTCTCTATTTTGTTCTTATTTTATCTTTCTATCTCTTTATTTCTCTTTTTATTAGATATGCGCTCTTCTCATCTCTCTCTCTTTTTCTTCCTTTCCTTTCCTAGCTCTTTCTTTCCCTATATTTATAGAGCTTTTCATTTACTCACGCTCTTTTTCTCTGTTCTCTTTCTTTCCATGGACGTTCTCACATTCGTTCTCTCCCTCTCCCTCTCTCTCTCCCTCTCTCTCTCTCTCTCTCTCTCAGATGTCCTCTCTTTCCTACATTTCTCTCTTTTTTCTTTCCTTTTCATTCCAAATGCTTTATCTCAAATCTCCACTCTCACGCAGTCTTTTACTTTCTTTTTCTTGTGATCTTCCTTCTTATCTCACTTTCTTTCGTTCTATCTTTTTCCTTATTCTTTTTTACTTACGCCTTTTTCATTTTCATTTCTTCCTTTCTTTTATCTTTCATTTTCATTATTTTCTCTAGTTTTTTTTCAGTTTTATCAGCCTTTTTTTTCTCTTTATTTTGTGTATTCATCTGAGATATCTTTCTTTTCCTTTCCTTCTTTCTTTCTTTCGTCTTTCTTTCTTTCTTTCTTTCTTCTTTTCTTTTTTTCCCTGTGGATTTTGCGTTTTACCCTTGTTTCCCTTTAATTTTCTACTTTCACTTTCTACCTCGCTCTTTCTTTCTTTATTTCTTTCTTTCTTTCTTTCTTTCTTTCTTTCTTTCTTTCTTTCCCTGTGGATTTTGCGTTTTACCCTTGTTTCCCTTTAATTTTCTACTTTCACTTTCTACCTCTTTCTTTCTTTCTTTCTTTCTTTCTTTCTTTCTTTCTTTCTTTCTTTCTTCTTTTCTTTTTTTCCCTGTGGATTTTGCGTTTTACCCTTGTTTCCATTTAATTTTCTACTTTCACTTTCTCTTTCTTTCTTTCTTTCTTTCTTTCTTTCTTTCTTTCCCTGTGGATTTTGCGTTTTACCCTTGTTTCCCTTTAATTTTCTACTTTCACTTTCTACCTCGCTCTTTCTTTTATTCTTTCTTTCTTTCTTTCTTTCTTTCTTCTTTTCTTTTTTTCCCTGTGGATTTTGCGTTTTACCCTTGCTTCCCTTTAATTTTCTACTTTCACTTTCTACCTCTTTCTTTCTTTCTTTCTTTCTTTCTTTCTTTCTTTCTTTCTTTCTTTCTTTACCTGTGGATTTTGCGTTTTACCCTTGTTTCCCTTTAATTTTTTACTTTCACTTTCTACCTCGCTCTTTCTTTTATTCCTTTTTTTTTTCTTTCTTTTTTTCTTTCTTTCCCTGTGGATTTTGCGTTTTACCCTTGTTTCCCTTTAATTTTTTACTTTCACTTTCTACCTCGCTCTTTCTTTCTTTCTTTCTTTCTTTATGTTTATATTTATTTATTTATTTCCCTGTGGATTTTGCGTTTTACACATGTTCCCTTTTATGTTCAATTTTCACTTTCTCTCTCTCTCTCTCTCTCTCTCTCTCTCTCTCTCTCTCTCTCTCTGTGTCTTTTATTATTTCTTTCTTCCTTCTTTCTTTCTTTCTTTCTTTTTTCTTTCACTGTAAGTTTTGCATTTTACCTTTATTTCCCTTTATTTTTCTCACACACACACTTTTTCTTTCTTTCTTTTCCTCTGGGTTTTGTGTTTTATTTTTATTTCCCGTTATTTTTCTACTTTCACTTTCTATTTCATTCTCTCTCTCTCTCTCTCTTTCTCTCTCTCTCTCTCTGTCTTTCTTTCGTTCTTGGTTTTACGTTTTATCTTTATTTCCCTTTACTTTTCTTTTAATTTCTCTCTCTCTCTCTCTTTATTTTTGTGTATTGCGTTTTACCTTTTATTCCCTTTACTTTTTTCTATTCACTTTTTATTTCTCTCTCTCTCTCTTTCTTTTTCTCTCTGGGATTTGCGTTTCTACCCCCCCCTCTCTCTCTCTCTTTCCATCTCACTCTTTTTCTTTCTTTCTTTCTTTCTTTCTTTCTTTCTTTCTTTCTTTCTTTCTCTGGGTTTTACGTTTTATCTTTATCATTATATTTCTACTTTCACTTTCTCTTTCTCTCTCTCTCTCTCTCTCTCTCTCTCTCTCTTTGGGTTTTGCGTTTTATCTTTATTTCCCTTTACTTTTCTACGTTCACTTTCTCTCTCTATCTCTCTTTCTTTCTTTCTTTCTTTCTTTCTTTCCTTCTTTCTTTCTTTCTTTCCTTCTTTCTTTCCTTCTTTCTTTCTTTCGTTCTTGGTTTTACGCTTTATCGTTATTTCCCTTTATTTTTCTACTTTCACTTTCTATCTCTTTTTCTCTTTCTCTATTTTTCGGTCTTTTCCTCTTCTCACTACGGATTTTTTTTCTTTCTCTTTACTTTTTCTTTCACACATTTATCGGTTCGGCCTTTGACGAGTCAATTGATCGAATTATCGATTGTAGGATTTCAAATGAACACAAGGGAAGAATAGAAAGACAAAATAATACCCAGTACGCTCATATTTTTACATGATGTATCAAGCGGACGGTTTTATTTTCCCAGGAATAGACAGCTTCGAGTAACACAGTGTTGAGTCAAGACTGGCGTTCAATACACTATTATTACATACTGGAAACCCAGTTAATTCGCCTCCCAATAAGTGATGCCTTAATCAAAATTATAAGACATGGTGGGGAAATGTCTAATTAATTATGAAATTCAACATTTCGAAAATATCAGAAATTATTTTTCGAATCTATAATAGAAAAGGAGGAGGCGATTTTTGCAACGCTTATCAGCACATAACGTGAAAACAGCGAGACAAGTTCGAATCCCTGCTTTACTCTGTTGAGCTCACTTTCGCACAAATTACTTTGGGAAAAATATAGACCAGTCTCTTCCCCCAGTTATGGGTCAATTATCAGGGTAGATTAAATAATCTATACTTGAGATGCAACCAGTCTAAGAGAAGGAATACAATGATTTTAAAAGCAACACTTACTGTATATTATGTCTGGAAGAAAAGTTAGCAATAGCCACCTTCAGTAAACCAAAAAAATTATTAAACCAGAATTCAGAAATCCTTAAAAGATATAGGCATTAGAAAGCCTGGTTATTAGCATTTTTTTTTTGTTTTTTTTTTTCTAGTCACGTGTTTTAGTTTGTTTTTTTTTTACGCTAATTTTAGTTTTAGCCGTAATATCATCAATAAATTAGTCCCTCCTTAATTGCTCCTTAGCCACCTCACCCTACCATGCTGTGATACCTAGGTAGGTAGTACTTGACTCCTTAGGATTTATTTATCATATATATATATATATATATATATATATATATATATGGTGGCACGCGCTTGGAAAAATCTCGGATAGCTCGACTTGCAGTAGAACAAATCGGCACGCGAGGAAAAATGGGGAATAATAAAAAAAAAACATTAAAACAAGGCGAAAACAATCGTCGAATGTTTAAGCTCCAAGTCCAAAGAAAAGGAAAACACAAACGAGTAAAAAGACAACTACGTAAAGTGCTCAATACACTAAGAAGAGCCTTTTAGGTGAAACCGAGATAGGTTGGCCTGGCTCCTGTGGATGACGTTATATTGGCTCCTGAAATATCAATTTCAGTTGAGCTCTCTGGGGATGAGGTGTGGGTTGGTAAACAGTGACTATTATAGCTATATAGCGAGACTCTTCGCGGATGCGAATTGAGTCACTGTCGGTCACTGGGCGTGTTTATTAAAAAAATAAATACGCTAAAAAATTCACTTTCATCGACGGCTTAATGGTTAGAATCTCCGACTGACACCAATTCAGTCGGGTTTCGATCCTGGGTAGAGGCAACCGGATGTCTAGCCACACTGATGAGCTGCGAAACAGTCTGTCTGTGGACGACGTTATATATATATATATATATATATATATATATATATATATATATATATATGTGTGTGTGTGTGTTAATATCGTAGCTTCCCCTTGGCTTTTATATAAATATTTTATGGTAATTTTCCTGATGATGAGATTTCCTCTTCAATGATATAGTATATATGAAACATGATCCAATGCACATGTCAGTACTTCATATGTTCCTTCCTTCAGTCGCTCCTTGCAAATTGACCACAGATTTTCGATTGGATTTAAATAAGGAGAGTTTCTAAGGTAGTCCATAGCACTTGCTTACTGGTAAGGCTTGCCACTGTGTCCGTAGAGCGTTAAAATTTTCGTTCTCTTCCTTAGAGTAACGACCATAGTAGACAATGGCCGTGGGACAACTAATCGACAATCGAGACAATAGTGTCTGAGCGTGATGAAACTCCGATGCAATCAAGGATGATGCAATATTTTTCAAGGCCAAATAAATTTCATCATACACCTAGAAAATAGACTTATATTACTGCACAACAATGCACCCCTAATCTGAGTAAAAACAAAAAATAGAAATCGATTACATCCTATCAATTCAGTGGTTCTAAATCTGACCGTATCGTGAAAGAAAGGAAACTAAAGCGGTTGTTTCAATTAATTTGCACAAGGGTGTATATATTGATAGTATATTATTAATGCAATAAATGATGTATGCCTCACAACTGATATGGTTCACAAGGTATTCCATACTTTCAGCCTTCTGCCACATCTAAGATTCGCTTAGAAAATCACTATATTACGGAACTTCATCTTGGGGTAGTGGTAAGCAAATATGTTTCGCTAAATCAATTACGAGTGAGTAGTATGTTTAATCCTTTCTGGATGACCCATACTTTTGGCCTTGTGCCACATCAAAGCTGCGCTTAAAAATCACCGTAGTCGGGTTCATCGAACCAATACGAACGATCTTTCTTTAGCTGTATAGTATGTGCTACGCCAGGCCAGTTTTGAATTCTTAGTTATTTCTCATAGACCGGTTGCCAACCAAGGCTATAGAAGCCAGTCTGCCCTGCTATTTACGCATTGTTTGGAAAGGAGAAGAAGATGATTCATACATTTCTCAACGTTATTAGCACGTAAGTGAATGTAATGGACCCGGCTGGAATTTGAACCCGGCTCTCTGATTCCCCAATTCGAGCCGCTATCCATTCTTCCACCATTCCTTCTCCCAGCCTTGTTACTAAATCAAGGAAACAGCGCAGACAACTCACTGTTTAACCCATACCTGGGGTTTGAAGGACTAGATTTTTCCATACTTTAAATTTTGTTTGGTTTTACATTGATACTTTTTTCTTCTTCTTTATGTTATTTCTGTAATCTTTTGTAAGCCCAAATCCTCTGAGTCTACCAGCATCTCTATTTCAATCCATGCTGTTTTGTTTCTGGCCAACATGTACCTTATTTCTTTGTTCTATAATGTTCTGGATTTCTTTTAATATTTCCTTAATCTTGTCTATGTCGACATCTAAAATTGCCAGTACCTCTATTAATCATCATCATTCGACTGTAGTCAGGATAATCGAACCAACGCGAAAGATCATTCCTTCAACTGTATAATATGTGCTACGCCAGGGCTACATACAGTTTTGAATACAGTGTTACTTTCTCTTAGAGTGGTTACCACCCAAGGTTATAGAATCCAATCTGGCACTTATTTTACCCATAGCTGGGGCGAGAGAAGAAGATGATTTATACCTTTCCCAAGGGTATTAGATAGTAAAAAAAAAAGGATGAATTTCAATACTATGTCCCGCAGTCTGCGTTCTTCTCTAGAAAATTCATAATGTTTTAAAATATTTTTGCCGAAGTAAAAAAAAATAAAAAAAAAATAAAATAGTCATAAAAAACATTAAAACAAGAATATCTAATAACAAAAATAGGGGTAGCAAAAATATTACTACCGTAGTGTGGTATTACGATTTCTCGTACGCTCTTATGAGATGGATAAATTCTTTTTTCCTTTTATGTCAATTTCATTACATTTGCCGACCGTAGTCGGGATCATCGTCAATGCGATCAATCCTTTCCTTAGCTGTATTGTATGTGCTACATACAGTTTTGAATTCAGAGTTACTTTCTCCTAGACCGTTTACCACCCAAGGCTATTTAACCCAGTCTGTCCTGCTATTTACCCATTGCTGGGGTGGAGTGAGAAGAGGATTCAGGCATTTCCCCAAGGGTATTCTGCTGGTCAATTTGAATCCAGAGTTTTTCTTCTTCTAGACCGGTTACCACCCAATGCTATAGAACCCAATCTATTCTATTATTTACCCATAGCTAAGGTGGGGTTGGAACAAGAGGAATTATACCGTTGCCATGAGTATTCTTCAGGTTATTTTGAATTCAGTCGCTTTCTTCTCCTAGACCGGTTGCCACCCAAGGCTATAGAACCCAGTCTGTCCTACTATTTACCCATAGATGGGGTGGAGTGAGAAGAAGAGGATTCAGACCTTTCCCCAAGGGTATTCTGCAGGTCAATTTGAATCTAGAGTTTTTCTTCTTCTAGACCGATTACCACCCAATGCTATAGAACCCAGTCTATCCTGTTATTTACCCATAGCTAAAGTGGGGTGGGAAGAAGAGGAATTATACCCTTGCCATGAGTATTCTCCAGGTCAATTTGAATTCAGTCTCTTTCTTCTCCTAGACCTGTTGCCACCCAAGGCTATAGAACTCAGTCTGTCCTGCTATTTTATCCATACACGTTGATATGCTATCCTAAATGCTACATTTCAGGAAGTCGCCATAGAAATAACTTTTTCTTTCGATCTATTAATTATTTCATAGAGTTTCGTAAAAATAAAACCAATCAGTGTCATCCAACATTCAAGACCCGCCAGTTCATTAGACATCCAATAGCCAGGTGCTTATGGCCATTGCAATGCATTATTGATTCTTGTATCTCATATACAATGTAGTCTATGGTGATTAAAATAACAGATCCGCTTACTCGGTGATTTTATTGCTTGCAAACAGGTTGCCTCGTTTTTTTCTAAGGAGGCTATTTGATATATATTATGCCAATCTCTTTGTGTATGACGCTGTGTGTGTCCATATAAACACGCAAACATTGGAAACATTTGTACGTAAGCAGTATGCATCCTGGATGTGCGTGTAGTTTAATGTATAGCGGCTCGGTGAGATAAATCGGAGAGCGGAGTTCGAATTCCAGCCGTGTTCGTTACATTCACTGAAGCTCAAATCCCATTGTTAATGGTTTAACTCAATGATTCCTAACATGGTGCGCATGCCCCACCGGTGAGACATGGTAATATATTGTTAGCGCATGCGTAAGATGTGCACCCTTTGGCTTACTATACCAACAGAATAATGGGGGCAATTCGAGAATGAGTTATTAACAGTGAATTGTTTTCTAGTGAATCCAAATTTCATTTTGCATTATTATTTCATGATTAAAATGGTAAAAGTATATTAAAGAATAATCTTCAGTTCAAATATTTTATATTTCTCTCTTTCAGTTCGCTATTATATATTTTGAAACTATGTATAGTTAGCTCCCTTTGGGTACCTCGATATGGTGTAATGGTTAGGATGCTTGTCTTGCTAATTCAATTAAAACTGAGTAGTAAGTTCGATCCTCACAGGGTACCTTATCTAAGCCGCACTTTGAAAATCTATATATTTTACTGCCATTTTTTCTGTTTCATGGACGCCATGGTCTTTGGAGGTTTGTTTAGAGATCAAGTTAATGGGATTTTCAGCTTTCTTCACATGAATCGCAGTTCTATGGTTCTATATACTTGTTCAATGACCATTCCAGAGATGCTGACTTGATAAAATCTCCCAGCAAGCCTGGGCTACCCGTGGGGATACACATGCCCATATAACCGAACAGCGACTAAAATTCTTCAGTCGAGTGAATTACACGTTCCGCCGTAGGAGGAGAAAGGATTCTTTTTTTTTTTAAATTTTAACTTATATCCTCTTATATCAGAACAAATGACACAATATCTGATTCATGTTTAAAGGCTTTAATCCAGATATATGAACATAAATAAAAAATTACCTACACTTTCTCCATAACATATTTTTAGGCTTGATCACTGCGTTCTACACATGCGTGCTTGTAGTTGCTACTATTAAGATCACGTGATAGAAAGTTGAGCTTGATTGTGTCAGTCTTATTACTGCTGTTACAGTGTAAACATAGCCGCTCCGCTAGCAGTGTTCAACAAGGAGTAACAAGTGCTGTGATCCGAATCTGCAGAGTATATACTACCTCATCGGTGATAACTTCTCCATAACCATCTCTTGAGCGTCCTGAATCGTCTCTTTATTGGTGGTACTTGACGAGTGTCCTGTACCTTTTTCGTGCGTCTCCCTTGTCTGGACACTTTCAAACTTCTCGATCAACTCATACATACTTCTACGCGGTAGTGCACTGTCGCTGTATTACGATCAAAGTCTCTCCTGGCACACCTTCAGACCAGAGAAATCAGATCCCAGATCTTTGTTCCCCACTGCTGCACACTGCTAATGGAGAGGTCATGTTTAGACTGTAACAGCAGCATAAAAAATGTTTGCATTATCTATTAGGATAGAGTGCTTGATGTTGTAGACAGGACATTTGTCGGTCTAGAAAGAGTGAATGTCGAAATTAACATCCCATGATGAATGATAGCTTCACGCCTCAAGAAATCTTCTGATACATGCACCGTGTAAGACCCTCCCCTCAAGCTCATTACTCCTAAGCTAACATTTCAGGGATGAGTTCCATGTCGTTAAAGTAACACTTGAAAGAGTGCAAGAGGTAGTTTATCGCTGTGCGTGAATTTCTCTTTTTTTGAATGAAAAGAACGTTTCCTGAATCAACGTTTCATCACAATTGGCTATAGCACCAGTGGCACAACAAAGGTTGGCGTTACTAAAGGTCAGATTTAATATATAAGCTACCCTATCGTAGAACGATATCCCAAAACGAAGTAAAACTCCTCCACTCCCAAGGGTGTCCTAAAATGGGCGTGGTGTCCCTCATATCTAGTGGTGTAAGCAAGCGCCAGGACAGCAACCCGAGTATTTTCTACGGCTTCGCACATTGTAAATATAGGCATAAATATTGGACATTGGTTCTAGTTAGAAGCTGATACAGCTCTTGACTCCAACAGAAAAGCTAATGGAGAAGTCGTTTTAGACGCCGAACGTTTGTCTATGTATTATGTAACATGTTACCTGTAGCAGTCCGAAGCTTAATCTAACCTAACATACATACATATATACATATGTATCTATGTGTATGCTTGTTCATATATTACATTAAAACAGGATGTATTATGTAACATGCTACCTGTAGCAGGCCGAAGCTTAATCTAACCTAACATACATACATATATACATATGTATCTATGTGTATGCTTGTTCATATATTACATTAAAAACAGTATGTAGTAGAGTAATGGATAACGACACGGAATTATAAATCAGAGAGTTCGAATTCCAGACTCAAATATTTATTTCCCCCCAGCCATGAGTTAAAGAGCAGGACAGACTGGGTCCTATAGCCTTCGTTGCCAACCAGTCTAATATAGAAATACATGGCAACCTAATGCAGGAAAATCTGCCTCGTCACTCATGGATATTTACTTGACCTCCCACTGAGTCTGGTTGTGACACAAGGTCAGTTTTTAACGTAGGGCCCCGAGTGTTTTCACTCGGGCCGCTGGTATAAGCTAGTCTTAGCTGTTCTTAGCCTGTCCAAGCTGGTCAGAGCTATTCTAAGCTAGTTATAGCTAGTCTTGGCTTGTCCAAAATGGTCAAAGTCATAGCTTAGTCTTGGCTGGTCCAAAATGATCAAAGCCGGTTCAAGCTGGTCGTAGCCAGTTCAGGGACAGAGCTCTGTGCCAGGTAATAGGCCTGTATCACGTATGACCCTTATATGACATTAAAATAGAATTAATCTTACGAGCCCGTGTTAAACTTTTATGTGACAGGTGTAGAAATTAAAATTTTATAACAACCTTTTTATTTTTATTTGATATATTCCTTCATGATCAAGGCTCGCCACAGTTTCTAAACTGTTCTGCCATCCTATAACAGACACTCGTTAGGTAGTTTATCGCTTATATCTCTGCCCCTCTTGACTTGAATTCAATATTCCATGTGAGTATCATATTTTTCAAACCTGCTTTTCTCATTATGTGACCTAGAAAATTCAACTGCTTTTTTGATTCAATGCTGAAGTGTCCTTTTTGTTACTATTTTCTTTAAACCTTCATCGTTTTTTACATGCTGCCTCTATAGTTTTCCCAACATGCTTCTGTATAACTATATTTCAGTTACCTCAAGCCCACTTTTCATCTGCTTGGGAATTGTCCAGGACTCACGGCCATATAGGGGAACTGATATTACACAGTAGTTCAGCATGTTTTTCTTTGTTTTTACCAAATATTTTCGAATGTGTTAATGGTTTGATTAGTTTTTAGAAGGCATCTTTGTTTTACCAAGTTCTCTTCCGACATCTTGTTAACATTTTTCATCATTTGTTAAATCACTTTCCGGATATTTAAACATATGTACTTGTCTGATTTCGACATCTCTAATTCTTCGCTCGCATCTAGAGCCGTTTTTTTCTTACTGACAACATTATATTGTTTGTTTGTTTGTTTGTTTGTTTTTCTTTTTCTTTTTACAATTGACCGTTAGTCCTTTCTTCTCACTTTCCTTTACTACCTTGTCTAGTTCCTGCAGTTTTCTTTCCGTGTTTGTCATCAATACGCTACCATATGCATGTCAAGGTTGTATGCACCGATAATGAATCATAATATGTCTTCTAGTTTTGTATTGCCTCGATGCAAAGACTGAATAAATCCGGTGTGAAGACACATCACGCCCGTTTCTATTTTCGTGCAAAATCCTTTTTTACAATGGGTGTGCAGGCGTTTCGCTTCCGCTGTCTCTTCAACATTATTGTAATATTTTTCGTAAATAAATCGAGTTTCCCTAACAGTTCAAATAAATCTTTTGTACCGTGCCTTATCACATGCTTTTATGTTGAATAACATCGTACTTCATCATCTGAAGATTCAGAGCTGCTTGATGATTGAAGTTAGATGATGAAATTAACCTTCCTTTGCACCTACAATTTATTGTAATATCGCCTTGATTGAGATCTCAGGAGGAATTAAATTTAGCGCCAAACTGCGTTATATACAGGAGTCCACAAAAATTTCACATCATTTTAAAAGCAATTAACTTGAAAACTGCTTAGTATAGCTCAGTGAAATTGAACAGTTTAGGAGTTGAACATCATAAGTTTATAATGGGACCGATTTCATAAGTACCGGCTGTCACATGACACACGTTAAGCCAGTAGTTAAGCTGTTACCATACACGTTGTAGCATGTCTCAGGTAACATTATCCAATGCGGAAGTGATTCTCTGCTTGAGTTCATCTATACCAGCAGGAAGAGGATGGGACATAGACCTGTCCCTTCACATATCCCCATAAATCACACGGGGACAGGACCGGTGACAGCGGCGACCATTTCATCAGAAAACTGTCTTCATGTCCGCCACTTTGGAAGTGGACAGCATGGCTCAACCTAAGAACAACAAAATTGAAACCTTAATGTAAAATCTTGATCTGTTTCTATACATTCTGTGAAAATTTGAGGTTATTTCCACAAGCTATTGGCCTGCAAAATGATGTCAAATTTTTTGGGACACCCTGTTTTTGTTGGTAGTTATATTCATGTAAATTGAGCAACCATCGGCTGGTTTCTACGTTATTTGAGCTATTGATTACCGTGTTGCTATTGATCTGTTTTCATGTATCAAGTCAATTAATGCAGAGTTCTGGTGTCGAATGTTAACCCGCCGGTTAGGATACCTTACACGAGCGAAGTGATCAACGAAACGGTATCTAGTATCTAGCCACCCCCCACCACGAGGTTTGCATGTGGCACAAGGCCGAGTTTATCTGGGTTTCCCGAGACCGTAGGCTCAGCCAAAAAATGCCCGTAAAACCCGTATAAACGAGATCGGGTTGGTCATTCTCCCCGAACGAGATTCTGCCCTTCGGCGGAACCTCGTCCGGGTTCCTTTCTGCTCAAAAGCAGAGAGTTCGACCGTCAAGTCGAGAAGCTCGGCTTGATCAACGAAACGGTACAATCAACGCCCCAGATTAAAGGCGCTCAGTCATTTATAAACGACTAATTTGCATCGAATTTATTTTTTGTCATGCCATATTCTTTCAGCGCGTATGGCGATCATGACTCAACTAATTTTCCTCTATTATCTCTTAATTTTATGCATTCTTTGGAACAGACAGGAATCTCTTCTCATTAGAACTAAAGGTTAAATAAAAGAGTAGACTTGGGTATGTAGACTTACTTTACAACCAGTCTAAGAGAAGAAAAACTCTGACTTCCAAACGTTGGATATGGTAACATGAAACTACTTCACTGTGTTTCCCTAGCGAACAGAGCTCAAATTTCAGGTTATTCCTTTGCATTGATTTTCGAACAAATGCGCATTCAAACGACGCGAATCTACGTTTTCCACCCCTAGGAAAGGGTTTAGATATTAATAATAAATTGTGTAATCCAGCCTTTTCTCCGTTCGGATACGGCCGAAAAATTAGAGACGGTTTGAATTTAGAATTTTCATTTTTTAGATCTGGAACGTTCAGCTTACCACTACGTTTAATTAATAAAGCAAGGAAGATGTGTTCATGCCTTTTCTAGAGCGTTAAAACAAATAGAATGCACCAAGCTGGGATAGAATCTAAATTTAATTTTTTTTTTTTCATATCAGCACCGATATCCCTTACAAAACCCCCACATTCAACTTCGAACTTCCTATTTAACCAAATTAATCTACCAGTTGATGTTGTTAATTATTCTTCTATAATATTTACCCATGGTAAACTTTTTACATGGGACATATTAAATCCCACCCAGACAAATGATCGGCGAGTCAGGTTTGAAAAACCATCTTACCAGAATTCATGCTTCAGTTGTTTTACTGCAAACTGTGATCAAGCTATCACGCTATCAACGTGCGCGTCTGTATATAACATAATCGTTAAATTATTAGTTTAGCGTCATTACATTATTTTCTATGGGAAATATGACACATTCCCTCTACAGACATCTTGTTTCGGCACGAACTGCACCGGGGCACTGTTAGTCTGCACATGAAGCCGGTAATGTCTAACAAAGGTAATCAGCTGGACAGGCGGAGGTAGTCACCTGTAAGATGACCTGCTACCACACCTGCTTGCGTATTCGTAAATCGAGCTGCTGGCATACTGACTAAGACGTAGTCTTCAGTCATTTAAGTGGCAGACGCGATTCACGCTTGGACAATCATGTCTCTTTCGATTCATGACTGACTAAGGAGAAAGATTTTCACGCAGTAGTTTGCCATTTCTTTCTGTGGTAGACTGATTGCCAACCAAGGCTATAAAACCAAGTTTGTATTACTATACAACCCTTAGTTTAGAATATGAGTTCATGCCTTTCCCAAGGGTATTTGGACGTAAATGGATGTAACGAACTCTCGATTTCTCATTCCTTTACACAAGAATCCGCAAAAATGAAGCATAGACGGCATGAGTAATCAAACACTAGATATTTTTCTGCGTAATGTCATTAAAATCTGATTCTCTACCGACCGAGCTATGAAGGCTTCGTAGTCTTTGTATTTCCGCCATGTTTAAGGTTTACTCGCTTCTTATCTGCGGCAAAACGAATGTTGCTTAATCAGCAACGTCTTCAGAACAATTTTAATTCGGTGTTCTACCTATGCATGTGACCGGTTGCTGAAATATAGCTCGGTCTTCTAATAAGGAGACATCACCTTTGCTTCAAAACTGTGCACTTGATGATAATAATAGTCTTGAATCATTTTTTTTTACGAAGATGACATCAAATACAACATAACCCAAAGCTATACTCCTCTTCAAAATCTTAACCCTAGAACACTAACCATGGTTATATAGTACCCAGCGCAAATTTTCCTATTTTTAATTACAATTTACAGTACCAAATTTTCTTACCTAAATAATGTTTTTCAGTTCCTGTTAATGTTAACTCAAAGTACAAAGTTTGAATTGCCTGCATGTAAAATATTTCAAATAAAGATTTATATTTAATATTTCTTTTTGATATTTTCAAAATCGGGTATGATATACCCATGGTTAGTAGTGGTGTAACTTTAATTGATGGTTAGTGGTCTAGGGTTAAAGAATTCAAATTTCGTTTGTCGCTGAACTCTATGCTCAAAGGTCTTTTTACCCTCTGATTTTTGTGTATTGTTTTAAAAAGTCGCTCGATGAATATTTTAGTCTTGCAAATTCCGAAATCTAGCACAGGAAATCCCAGTTGAGTAGAAATACTAACAATGGGTCCAAAATTTTGACATGTATTTTTTTTACTAATGTCCCGGTTACATAATCCATTGTTCCATTTTATCCATCATCATTCAAGCTAGAATTTTGGTGGCTCCTAGAATAAAAAGGGTATCACTATATGTTACTTTACTTTCCGACAAAATCCTTTCCCTTAAGATATAATGATTTGCTAATAACGTCTTGATAAGAATGCAAAACTAAGTTTTACATACGTAAAATAATCGTTTGTTCATATCTGAATAAACAACGTCCGAGTCGGGAATATGTGGTTTCGTGTTTATAATAAACAGTATTAACGACATTTACCTGCCTGAATGTCTTAAAATAATTTTCGGACTTTGTCCATTTCATAATGTGTGACGTCATTTGTTTACATTTGGATAAGCATCGAGGAGATGTGAATATACGAGAGAAAATCATGGCGAACTGTAGCTTAAAAACTAAAATCGACCTAGTTAACCGAGACGCTCCTCTGTGGCGAAATCGGTAAAAGCATGTCAGGCTAAATGACGGTTCCGTATAGGATACAGGTTCGAATCCTGTCGGAGGACGAATATTTTCTATGAAAATTCAGCGAACATTAAGGCCGGTGAATGTCGTTAATACTGTTTATTATAAACAAAGCATTTACTTAAATATTTCTATCTATAAAAAGAACGTATAAACATAAAAACATGTCTTAAAATACTGGTCGGACTTTGTCCATTTCATATTGTGTGACGTCATTTGTCCATTTCATATTGTGATATATATATATATATATATATATATATATATATATATATATATATATATATATATATATTGGAGTTTATAGGTTTTTAAATCAGTTCAGCGAAACTAGAGAATTATTTATGTATATTCTAGAATTCTATATAAAACTTCATACGTACACACCCACCAAAGCATCTGTGCGTATATACACACTCAAACATACACACACGCATACGCATCATTTATTGATTTTCCACTTTTTCTCGTCATCTTCAATTTTGGTTCGGTTACTATTATACTATTAGGAGGCAATGGAGTAATGGATAATGGCTCGGATTGAGGAATCGGAGAGCCGAGTTCGAATTCCAATCGAATCCGTTATATTCACTGACGTGCTAATACCCTTGGGAAAGCTATGAAACTTCTTCTCGCAATTATAGGAAAATAGCAGATCAGACCGGGTTGCCTTGGATGGCAACTGGACTACGGCAAAAAGAAATGGCAAACTACTACGGGAAAAAAATCTGCCTCGTCAGTCCTGTATCGAAAGATACATGATCGCCTAAGCTTGCATCATGGCACAAAAGTGACTTACTATTATACAGCCAACAAATGCACACCTGTATCCTGTGTTATGTCACGTCGTCTTAAAATTAGGTTGCGATTACTTCATCGGTAAACACCGTATAGATAAGCCATGTAAATATGATTCTTTCTAGGTTTTTTTTTACTCAGCCCTACACGGCCATGATAATGATTCGAAAAATAAACCGCATGAAATTGAACACAAATCGCCGTCAATAATAATTATTTTTTTAAATATATTTTGTACATAAAAATGACATAAAACATTCACTGCATAATGTTCGACCTATATCAATATTCACTTCTAAATAAAGCGCATTAATAATTAAGGAGATCATGTCGTAACATATTTTGTATGTAAAATGAATGCTCGTTCTTATCATTAGGCGGTTTACTTACTGATGTATTTGCGCGTGTTTCCAGTTTCAGAGAAAATCGGTAACAGATAAGAATAAAGTGTCGCCTAAGTTATCTCTGTATGTATTATGAATATTCTATGATTATATACGATGATGATGGAGTCGTCGATTTTGATGTATGAGACTCCGACAGCCTCAATCGTTTGTGTCGTACATGACACTTGAATCCCGTTGGTGACTTGCACACAGATTCACATATTCTGCAACATGAATCCTTCTCGTGACCTGTATATAAGTTCACATATTCTGCAACTTGAATCCCGCTAGTGACCTGCGTACAGATTCACCTATTGTGCAACTTGAATCCCGCTAGTGACCTGCATACAAGTTCGCATATTGTGCAACAGATGGGGATGACGGGAAATAGCCACAGGAAGAAAATATTTGCTCTTTTCACCGATGTCGTTCGTCTCTGTCCTATATATCTCCAGGGCAACTCGCTCGAAAGAAGCATGCGGTATATTATGATTATATATATATATTCAGTTGTATAGATATTAGCTTGTAACCCTGGTTTTCACTCTTGTGCAATCATCATATAGACAGTTTTTCTGATGACCGTAAAAGCGTGAAATCCAGGGTTACATGCTAAGATCCATACAACTGAATATATATATATATATATATATATATATATATATATATATATATATATATTCCACAATAATAATAAAAAACCAAGCTAAATCAACATCATTAAGCACTCCCGTAAATCATTATTATTCCACAATGAAGAAGAATGAATAAAGAAAGATGGGATATTTGACACTACAATGGGAAGCTTTGACGGTGCTAACATGCGAAATCATGGGTATTTACTTACTACACAAACTGAGCAAAATAATAGATAGAAATGACACAGGTCTCTACAGGGACGACGGTCTCATAATCTTAAGAAACTGTAACAAACAAAACACAGACAAAACCAGAAAAGCAATAATAACGATTTTTCAAAACAACGGATTCGACATAGATATAATATCTAACCTAAACGAAGTAGATTTTCTAGATGTTACCTTCAACCTAACAAAAGGCGCATATAAAGCATATAGAAAACCTAATGATAAACCACTCTACATACACACATCTTCCAACCACCCGCCTTCAATACTCAAACAGTACCAAAATCGATTAACCGCAGGATTTCCGACAATTCCTCCAATGAATCCATATTTAACAAATCTAAGAAAGACTATGAAACAGCCCTAAAAGATAGGGGACTCCCAGCAACACTCACATACTCACCACAAAACACAAAACACAAAAAAGACCAACAGGAGAAGAAATATCATATGGTTCAACCCACCGTACAGCAAAAACGTAAAAACAAACGTAGGAAAAATATTCTTCAAACTCTTACACAAACACTTCCCGGAATCAAGCACCCTACATAAAATATTCAACAAAAACACAGTAAAAATCAGCTACAGCTTCACCGAGAACATGGCACAAATAATAAAAAAGCACAACAGGAAAATTATCAACAAACCACACGAACAAATTAAACCCACTTGCAACTGCAGAATAAAGAACGAATGTCCCTTAAACGGAAATTGTTTACTAAACAACGTAATATACCAAGCCACGATAAAATCACCAGATAATGAAGAAAAAGTATACATAGACCATGGAAACAAAGAAATTATACACATAAAACATCTTTCAAAAATAGTAAATATGCGAACAGTACAATGCTTTCTAAGTATATCTGGGAAATTAAAAACAAAACGCACATCACACCAAAAATATCTTGGAAAATAAGGAAAAGATCATCAGCCTACAACAACCAATCAAAAACTTGAAAACTTTGCTTGGTGGAAAAAATAGCTATCATTACTTTCCCAGACCAAAATAAATTATTAAATAAAAGGTCCGAGCTCATCTCAAAATGCAAACATGAAAACTATTTTTACTACGTTACTTAAAAATTGAAAACTGAAAAAATAAAATAAAAAAAAAATAAACAAGTAAACAAAATAACAATAAAATAAACAAAATTAATTAATCCAAACAAATTACCAAATCACACCTGTTAGAATAGACGAAATAGAATAAAAATAATAATAATAATAACAAAAAACAAAACAAAAAACAACGAACCCAAATAGATAAAGTAAATAATAAACAAAGTAGCAAACCATTATGACCAAAATATTAGTTAGACTAAAAAATCAAACAAAAAAATCGGACGAAAAAAATAGCTATAACTGTTATATAACGATAAAAAAATAAAATAAATAAAATAAAAATAAAAAATAAATAAATAAATACTACGTTACTTAAAAATCGAAAAACGAAAAGAGAAAATATACAAGTAAAATAAATTGACCTAAATTCATCCAAGTAAACAAATAAACTAACCATTACCGTTAGAAAAACAAATAAAGATAATCAACCAAAATAAACACAAATTAAAAACTGTTTCTGCCAAAATAATAGTTAGAATAAACTACAACAACCAACCCCCAAACAGAACAAATAGCTTTAATTAAATTCTCAAACCAAAACAAAACTATTAAATAAGTGATATAAACAAATTTTTACTACGTTAATAAAAACACCGATTAAAAAATAAGTGAATAAATAAATAGAATAAGAAACAAAAAATAAAATTAAATAAAAACAAGCAAAATAATTTAACCCAAATAAATAAATAAACGACTTCCGCTAAAATAACCGCCATAATAGACTACCCACAATGCACCACTGACCCATATATGTATAAATAGCCGAGAAAAACAACAGCACACGTGGCCTGGCGATTGCATATAGCATGAAACAGACTGTCGCCTCTAAGGGTTGACTTCTATGTTCACTTTTATATTTTATATATATATATATATATATATATATATATATATATATATATATATATATATATATATATATATATACACAACTGAATATATATATATATATATATATATATATATATATATATATATATATATATATATATATGTATATATATATATATAGGATTAATACAAATAAAAAAATTTGTCAACCAGGTGATTAATGTTGTTTTCAAGCTCTTGAATCTAGAGTTTAGTGGACAAACATTTCAGCAATCGCTCCGTACGCTCTTCAAGAGATACCAGCAATTGATGCTTTATTTTCTCGTCTTCCGATACTTTTGTTTAAAACGATTATGCAATTTTCATTTGTGCAAGGTCGATTTTTATCTCTTCTTCCTTCATTGAGGTCTGCTCTCAGTGTCGCTTCAAAGTATACGTTGAATAAATCCGAAGAAAAGCGCGTCTTTATCTGAAATCCCTTTCTATATTTTTGCTCAATTCGTTTTCTATCCGCATGCTGGAGGTTAAAACATTTTTAAAGCATGTAACGCCACTTTATTCCCCTTAACATCTACTATCGTATAATAAAAGCAAATTTGAAAAAAAGTTTTTTTTTTTAAACCAACGCTTCTATCCTTTCTACTTCTCAGAAATTTATATAATGAAAATACTATTGAGGATATAGTCTTGACTTTCTAAAGGAACGAAAAAAAACGCTGCCTTTGAAAAAACCGATCATGATAAGACAGCTACGATTAGAATATTCTCTGTCGTCATAGACTGACTGCATTTGGTTTTACGTGCCTGTGCGTCGTTTATATGCGTATGTTGGTCTTGTGAATGAATGGCTGTCATATGCATTTCCATTCTAATGTAAACAAGCATGCGCATGCGCATACGTATACACATTTTGACTACGTTTCAAATAAGACATTAGAATATTACATTTCCATCCTGCTCAGTCTGGTCAACCTCTACCTTGGGATGAACCATAGAATTATACTGAAAAATGAAATGTAACTTACATTTTAAACCCTAAAATTCACATAATAATTTTTTATTGTGCATTTTTAGAATTGTTCGTTAATAAACTGAACTATTTATTACTAAATGTTTTCATGAATTTTTCTAGCTAAGTTATTGTATCCATGCAAACACACATATTTTGAATGAATTTGAAATTGGCAACTGTGTCGCGAAGGTTAATTTCCCTTTGTATCTGACAATTCCGAGGTAACAGGCGAAGAGCATAAGTTAGGATATGCGACATTTTGCCTGCGTATGACGATAAACTACACCCGCGTCCTGGGTAAGACCAAAAACTACATCCGTGTCCTGGGTAAGACTATAAATTATATCCGCGTCCTGGGTGTGACGATAAACTACATCCGCGTCCTGAGTAAGACTATAAACTACATCCGTGTCCTCGGTATGACAATAAACTATATTCGCGTCCTGGATAAGACAATAAACTACGTCCAACAGCAAGGCCTCTGATCAGGAGGTTTTGAGAAGCGTGGAACTACCTCTTAATTGCTGGTGTTCCCAGGTCCACCCTGACACGGGGTGGTTGCACCTGTTAGGGTCCTAGCTATGGGAAAACAGATAACAACGAAAGTGTGGTAAAAACACTATGAATGTGTAAAAATAGGTTTTAATACCAGAAATACTTCGTAAAAATTTATTACCAGCAGTAAATTTTTGTCGAAAAGAAAAAATATACGATTACCAGCAATATACTTTTGAAGGAAAAATATTACCAGAAACAGATTTTTGACAAAAACAAAATATTAGCAGCAAAATAAATTTTGTCGGCATTAAATAACCCATTGATGTTGATATGCCGTAAAACAAACCAAACCAAACCAAACTTTGCCTCATAATTTCTTTATTTAAAATGAGTACATTTCTTAATACATATAGTATTTGAAGCGGATAAATAATTTAGATCGTATTGCCGTCATTGAAGCGATATATACCAAATTAGTAAATAATAAAATACTATGTAAGATTGTGTATTTATGATTAAATGTATGCAGATTTAAGATATGAAAATAAATAGAATATCTGTACTTGAAGCTAAATTAATGTCTGCAAATTAAATTGAAACCGCTCCATGTTGATTCTAATTTTTATCAAGAAAACGGAGTCGACGCGCTGAAGACATTAGCAAATAATTAATAAAAGCTGATATTTTTTTGTTTTATTGATTCTAAAATTATATAATTCTTCCTTTTAATTTTTTTTTGTTTTAGGTATTTCTTTTCTTTTTTTTTTCTTGTTTTTCAAATTCTTACAGTTTCATGATCACAGTTTCAATTGTTTTAATCCCAATTTATTATGGTATTTATTTCTTACGCTATTTTAGCGTGTTGAGCATTTGATGTTTTCTGTTGCAAGATCTTCCCTCTTTATTCTTGTAACATATTCTTGATTCTCTTTTGTTTTCTTTGACTCTTTGCATTTTTATTTCATTTAAATTTTGTGCTTTATGCTTTTATATTTTTCGCTTTATATTCTCTTTTATTCCGTCCTTTGAATTCTTCCAATTTTCTTCTTTCTTTTCTCCTTCTTTTTTCAGCTTTCTTTTTTTCTTCTTTATTTTACGTTTTCTTTCTTTCTTTTCTTTTTCTGCTTTACTTTCCATCTTTTTGTTTTCCTTTCTTTCTTTCTTTTTCTTTTTTCTTCTTCTTTTTCCCTTTCCTCCTTCCACTGGTCCCTTTTCGTTTTCTGACGTTTCTTTCTCGTTTCTTTTACCTCCTCTCTCTTTACTATTATATTTTACCCCCACCCCCACCCCACTACCACCCTTTTTTTTTTGCTCTCTCTTTCTCTCTGGTTTTCTTTTTTCCCCCCTTTTTCTCTTTCATGTCTTTTCACTCTTTCTTTTACTCTCCCTCTTACAACTTAAAACTTATTTTTCAACCCTACAACTTTTATTTACACAATTGATATTTGGTCTATAGTCCTCATCTTTGTTGTTTGAATCACAACATTTCGGCCGCTGTTCCCTCCGGCCTTCATCAGGTGTATATAGATCAGGGTAATCTACAGGGAATTCAGACTTATTTTCCTTCTCACATAATTGTTTCCTTTTTTCGGTCTTTCTTTCTATATACATTTTTTGCTTTTCTTGTACTCACTTACTCTGGTTAGCACTTTTTTTATGAGTTTGTTTATGCCTTTCATTCTTTCAACCTCTCTTCCGAAACTTTTTTTTATTTCTCTTTCTTTTTCTATCTTCATTCCTTAAAGGCTTCTTTCTTTCCTTTCATTCTTTCCTACTTTCCTTTCTTTATCATTTTTCGTATTTCTTTTTCTTTCTTTTTTTATTGTTTGACAACCTAGATTCTTTTTCAAACTCCCTTTTCAATTTTCGTGGGATTATCTTCATCCAATGTTTATTCTACCTTAATTTCTTAAGACCTTTCCTTCTCTTTCTTTTCTTTTCCCAGATCGTATTTTAGATAATTATTTCAATTTTTTTTATACACACTCTGTTTTATTTCTTCTCATCGCATACTGAATTTTTCTTTTTATCTCTGATTGATCTTATTCATCCATTTTCCGATTCTTTTAATCTTTCGTTTCTATTATACTTTACATCAATTTTGGTTTCGTTTTTCGTTCTTTATTCCATTGAAAAAAATCATCATTCTCCTCTTCTCGTAGCATGACTTCCACTTTAAATCATCCAAATAATCTTTGAGTTCCATCAAATTCTACGTTCCTCCGATTTTCTTGTCTTCTAGCGTTCTACTCTTTTTATTTTCTCTCACTGTTCACGTTAGCCTTATATATACCTCTGTTCCTGATTCACGTTTTCATTATACCTCATTTCTAGCAGCCATACCCAACTGGTCGATCATAAAATGCGCTCATTTAGAATGGAGCGAAACAGCATCATGTTTAGATGTAACAGTGGCTGTGTTCTTCAACTACTTTAAATTACTTTCATTAAAAATCATTTTGAATTAATGCAGTTACGGATATAACAGAAGTCGTCTGTCTTTATTTAACTGAGGACATTAAGGGGTAAACCAGTCAACATGATGACCCACTTCAGACCACAATTATTTTGAAATTAAAACTGTCAGTGTGCTATCAGGAATGTAAAAGAGGATACATTGATAAAGCTATTGTTAACTTTGATAAAAATTGTTTGGAAGATCAACGAAAAATAAGAAAGAAAACAGTAAAAGTCGCCATTTTTTGCTATTTACGCGGGTTTTCACTATATGGGTGAACTCAATTATCAATTTAAATGACAGTTAAAGAATAAGAATATTGTTGGCTACAATTGGGTGAAGTTTGTATTAGATTGCTTGAAAATTAGAGGAGTTTTAGTTTAAAATTTGTGTTGAAATCGATTTTTGTTGAAATCCATTATTTGTTTTCGCTAAATGCAGTGACGTACAAATAAAAATGAGGTATCATTGAGCTCGTCATGGTGTATGTAACCTACATACTGAGTTAGAACGTAATCGGAGGAAAAAAGTTGAATTTATCGATTTTTGATCGACTTTATCGATTATTAATTTTTAAAAATCCTGTTATGGTCCAGGTTAGGACCAAGGAAGAACAACACGAACACAAGAGTAGAAATAACGAAGGTATATTACACGAAATAATAATACAAGATGTTGAAGTTGTTAGTATGACTGTCAGTCTGGTTTAGAGTGAACTACTATCGGATCGACTCGATTCGACCCTCTCTCTTGAGAGGCGTAGTATACATAGTGTTAGGAAGAGTTCATTCGGTAGTTATAGGTAAGGACTCATAACAGAACTTATCTCTTACATGGTACAATATATGAGCTAAGTTTGCTCTAAATCGATTGGATGGATCTTGAGTGAAAAGGTATCGCACAGACACGCAGACACACAGATATTCCCCTTTTTCTCCTATTTTCGGCAAGACCTTTATTCTCACAATATAATTTTATCCCTTATTTCCCCACTTTTTATTCTTCTTTTCTGCCGTTCCCAACTCCTTTTTATATTTATTCTTTTTTACCTTAAAAATTCCTTTCTTTAAATCTTTCCTTCATTTTTTTTTTCGTTTGAATTGTTTTTTCTTCTTTACACGTTCGTTCACCTAGAGGGAATCTCTTTACAAGATATCGTTATGTTATTGCAATATTTTACATATTTTGCATTCTCCAGACATATCTGTTAAATTTTTTATTTCGATCTTTCATTTTTCCCATTCATATTGTTTCACTGTCTATATTTTGTCCATTCATGTCTGTCTTAGATTTAAATTTTTAACTGTGACCTTCCCTTCTTCATTTGTTTTTCTTCCCTTATTTCATACTTCCGTCATGTCAATAGATTCATGTCTTCTACATTGATTTGGCAAAATTCTTTCTTGTACTCATTGTTATGATTCTTCTTCCACGTTAATTCCTCCATATTTTTTCTTCTTTTTGCCATCGGATTTGAGTTATCTGTCCTTTTTATCTCCCCCTCCATCCTCCATTTTTAATATACTTCATTTACGTTTATTTCTTCGTATTTTTTTTTCTATAAATTTCTCGCCTCAGTATACATACCTTTTCTCGGCATCTCTAACCCATTCTTTTCTAATGTTTAATGGATACTGTTGATTACTCTTCCAAGCAGTTTTACGGGCAGTTGAGACATCAACTATATAGCTGCTTTGTTTCAAACAGGCCTCTTCATAGTTTTCTGCTTCCAGGGATAAAAAAAAAAAAAAAAAAAAAAAACGTATAAAGGAAAAAAATCTAACGCATAAAACACGACAGGAACAGAAGAAAAAATACTTCTAAGAGTAGAAAAAATAACCAAGTATTTTAGCATTCGATTATTTCACACAACTAAACACATCGCAATAAAACATTCGGCTTAGAATCACTTAAGGAAAATATTTACATTTGTTTCCTTATGATATTCAAAAAGTTCGGTCCGAGTAGACTAAAACAATATAGTTTCTGCTGGATGGAGATACTTATTTGCATGTTTATCTATCTATCTATCTATCTATCTATCTATCTATCTATCTATCTCCCCCCTCTCTCTCTCTATGTATATATCTTGGTAATCTGTATGGATAGTCCCAAGGAGGATGAAATCCAGAGAGCTCAATGTTAAGACAGAGCGAATAATTTAATTTAAAGAAAAAAACAGACCACTTTTTACGGTTCCATTAGTTATAATTTATTTCACCAGAGATTTTATTTTCTCTGGATCTTCAGACTTATATATATATATATATATATATATATATATATATATATATATATATATATATATATATATATATATATGATACAATATGGAAATACGTATGGAATTTCCAGGACGACATAGATCCAGGGAGAGCTCTATGTTAAAAAAAACAGAACAAAATAATTATTAACTTATGGGATTTTAAGTGTTTGATATTCTCTAAGTAATATATATATATATATATATATATATATATATATATATATATATATATATATAATAGCTGGGCACTCTGTATTCGAGGATAGCTGTCTACTATGGCGGCTAGCCAATCCCTAATTCTGCCACTGCTCAGGCACATTTGTGTTTTTCAACACCCACAGATCGCGCTTGCGGTTTATAATGCAACTATGCTTAGCAGACCTTAGTTACAGTTTCTAGCGTAATCAACAATCTGAACAGGGCCAGCATGCAGACAAAGTGTATCAAAAATAATTTTACATATTTAGCGGGTACACGAATGACAAATGTAACCTTGTCTAAATGGCAACACTATGCCATCTACCGTAAACTTTCTTTAAACTTAATAAATCAAAAACAAAGGATTTGTGTATATATGTTTATAAAGACTTTGGTCTTTGTCTTGGTGTGAGGTACCCGAGCTCACATCTTGATACGCCCTGTATATTATAACACAAGTTAAAGTGTTTAAAAGCGACCATATTTTTGTAAACAAAGCATTTAATAAAAAAAAACGGTAAAAATAATAGAGCACTAATAATTAATGCGTAAAAAACAAATACAAAAACTTATCTGTCTGATATCAAGTTTCGCCTGTATAAAATGTTGTCAGTGTCAGAGAAACCCATTGAATGAATTAATAGATATCATACTGATATGAATTAATAGATATCATATACTGATATGAATTAATAGATATCATATACTGATATGCCCTACATAAAATATGTTAATCCTCCTCAACCAAATTTTTCAAACTTATTCTACATTAAAAGCTTCATAACTTAAAATTTTGGTTGACTTAAATGTAATACACAGGATGCTATTCTATTTTTAGTGGATACCCTTATTCGAGTAAACGCTTAAACAGTAATTTATAAAGTGTGCCGGCCTTCACACCCCACCAAAAAAAAAAAATAAAACTGATCAAAATAAACATGCCCTGCAGCAGCATTCGAAATTGAATGAATCTCTACAGGAAAATCCGCCGTTTATCACAAAGTGATCAGCTACGGGTAAATAATAAAAAAAAATATCAAATTAAAGAAATAAAACACATTATTTCTTTATATAAATAAAGAATTAATGTGTTTTATTTCTTTAATGAGGCATTTTTTTTTTTTATATATATATATATATATATATATATATATATATATATATATATATATATATGTGTGTGTGTGTGAGTGTGTGAGTGAGAGAGAGTGTGGGTGTTTGAATGTGTTTTGTGTGTTAATACACTCGTTGGTATAAAATGTTTTCCCATTCCCATTTGTTGTTCTTTGAAATTTGTATTTATTCATACATTTTATCTATATCTAAATTTTCATACACACACACACACATATATATATATATATATATATATATATATATATATATATAATTTTAAATTATTGTTATTCCTCACACGTATATATATATAATTTTAAATTATAGTTACTTATATATATATATATATATATATATATATATATATATATATATATATATATATATATATATATATATATAGCCAGAATCAACAAAATGGCTAAACCATATTTTCCCTATCTCCACACATGAAGAATTACGTTGCCTACCTTCAAGTAAAAAATTCTGTGTAACTGTTCTTTTCAAGCGTGATATATTGATAACTACTGATAAACGCAAGTACAATGCATACATACATGTATACATGCATGCATGCATACATACATACATATATATATATATATATATATATATATATATATATATATATATTCTGAAATAAAACGTGTATGTGCGTGTGCAGGCACATATACACACACATACAGACGTTATATTTCAGAAAAGCACCGTTGTACAAGAATTTCGAAACGATTTCCTATGTGACGTGTTCCTTGAGGATTCTGCTGATCATGGCTCTGCAACACTTCATATGCGTCGTAGCTCTTTGTTATTCTTTTTTTTTTTTTATTTACTATTACTGCCTCTTCCTCAGCCTGCATTCATTTACACAAGCTCCTTTTAATGTCAATATGTCCTGTACATGGGAATTTTTAAACGCGTCCACGTCGCTACTTACCTTTAACTTTGGTTGAACGGCAATAACATGAACAAATTATTCAATCTCTCTCGTTATTTTCCATTTTGGGCCATTTTCCGAAGCACCTTCCTGAAGGAGAGATACTGTCTAGAGAATACCCACCGGGAACTTGAACTTAATACAATTTTGAAACTTTCCCGACGAAAGTGTCAGTGAACTGTGTCTTGTGCATATCATATTCTCAAAGCCCTCTTTCCTCATTATTAGTCATAGAAATTCCAGTACCCTCATTCTGATTTTATGTAGAAGCGTCCTTTTTGTTTCTATTTTTCATTCAATTTCCTTCTCGCTTACATGCTCCATCCACAATATTTTCAGGATCCATCTGTAGAAGTTTCCTAGGTAAGACGATAAACTACATCCGACAGCAAGGCCATTAATCAGGAGGTTTTAATTGCTGGTATTCCTAGTTACACCCTGATCCGGGTTGGTAGCAGCTGTTAGGGTCCCATCTATGGGTAAATAGTTAATCCCTAAACTGGACTCAAAACACAATGAAAGTGTAAAAATAGGTTTTAATACCAGCAATACATTTTTGGAAAAAAATATTACCAGCAATGAATTTTTATGAAAAAAATTAATACCAGTAATATATTATTAGCAGCAATGAATTTTTGAAAAGACATTAAATTAACAGAAATACATTTTCGAAAAAAAAATTACCAGGAATACATTTTTAGAGAAAAAAAAAAATTACCAGAATTAAATTTTTGAAAAAATTATTACCAACAATATATTTTTAGAAAAAATTATCAGATATACATTTTTAGAAAAAAAATTAGCAGAAATACATTTTTAGAAAAATTTACCAGGAATACATTTTTGGAAAAAAAATTACCAGCGATATATTTTTTAAAAAATACCAGAAATACATATTTAGAAAAAATTACAAGAAATACATTTAAAAAAAAATTATCAGAAATAAATTAAAAAAAATATATTAACAGCAATAAAAATCTTGTTGTCATTACATAAGTCATAAATATGCCGTAAAACAAAGCAAACCATCTGTAGAACCTTGTCTCTCTTGCCACAAGTCTTCTGTTTATCTGTGAAGAAATTATCCAGCTTTAATTGCCATATATGAGGATTCATATTATAAAACAGATGAACACTGTTCATTTTTCTTATAACGGAATCTTGCTGTTTCTCGATGGACTTTTTAAAAATACATTTGGAATACACCTTTCGGTATCACAATGAATTTTTAGTTTTCAAAGTCACATTATCCGGCGAGTTTTCATTAACAGATACCATTTCTGGGTCATAAAAAGAATTTTGATAAATTTCAGTCAATATCATTTCTTCCCCTCCGAAATTTATATTCCAAAAATACAGAAAAAAATAATCTTAGACGAGGAAAAAATTAGCACGTGTTGGACTCATTGCTTTTTGGTTTGGGTTTATTCTTAAGAGAATTAAAGCCAGGTAAACGCATAAAGATGAGAACTAAAAGCAGTTTCTGTATGTCATAGAAATGTTCGGGTTTGAGGATGGAAATGAATTTGGTACTATTTAAATTGAGTGGTCCGTTCGTAAAAAAAGAAGGCAGAATTGTTAGTAGGAGGGACATTTTGGGGGATTACAATCCGTTCGGTGTTCCTCAATCCACGTCCTTTGCTAGAATCACAAAAAAATATTGTTTTATTGATACGTGATGTTAGGATTGATTCTCGTTATGGGATTCTCTTTATAAATTAAACATTGAATCAAATCGATTTCTCAATCCTGTAAAGGCTTTTCTCTATTTTGGTTTTTTTCTATTTTTTTATTTTTTTTTTTACAAATCTCAAATTTAAAACTGTCGTTCATTCATTGGTAACTACTGACTTTTCCATAATTCCCAACTATTAATACTACGAGTTCGATAAGTATAAATATAGATAAATCAGAAAAGACTTAGCAGATAGATAGATAGATAGATAGATAGATAGATAGATAGATAGATAGATAGATAGATAGATAGATCGATAGATAGATAGATATGAATAGACTGAGATAGAGATGAATAGACTGAGATAGATAGATAGATAGATAGACAGATAGATAGATAGATATGAATAGACTGAGATAGATAGATAGATAGATAGATAGATAGATAGATAGATAGATAGATAGATAGATTGATAGATAGATAGATAGATAACGAACCTATGGATATAAAACAGAATGGGATAGATAGATAGATAGATAGATAGATAGATAGATAGATAGATAGATAGATTTGAATAGACTGAGATAGAGATGAATAGACTGAGATAGATAGATAGATAGATAGATAGATAGATAGATAGATAGATAGATAGATAGATATGAATAAAATGAGATAGATAGATAGATAGATAGTTAGATAGATAGATAGATAGATAGATAGATAGATAGATAGATAGATAGATAGATAGTGGGGAGAAAGGTTTACTCAATAAGAAATATAGTGCGCTTGAAGATAAAGGCATTGTGGGAGTAAAAATCAATGCTGCATGATGATGTAGTTCATCTGATTTTTATGCCCACACACACACACTCTCATTCTCATTCATTCACTATATATATATATATATACATACATATATATGTGTGTTTATGTCTGTGTATATGCGCCTGCGTGCTTGTGTGTGTGTGTGCTCGCGTGCGTGCGTGTGAAATGTCCACACCTGTCGTCAGGACCATTCCTTCCATTTTGTCGATGTTATCACAGGCAAGTCATAAATCTTTCTTCTTTTCGATTATACTTCATAAATACCCACTTTTACTTTCGGTGCTAAATTCCGAATTTTTGCTTTTAGCACACAGTTTATAAAGACATACCTCTCTATCATATCACATACTGGCCTTAAAACATTTTTACTATATATATTTTCAATATTTATCCTATTAACAAGGGCAATGACAAAACAAACATGAAAAACCCAAAAATGACCAGATACGATATTTTTGCTTATTTGTTACTTTTATTATCGATAACGTTACCAACAATCCTTAGCTTATACAAACTTGTTCAGACTCTGAAATCTCTTCGTTAATGTTCCGAACAATATTGGGTAATTCGGTCATTTTAATTTCCTTTGCCTTGTGTGATCACTATCGCTTTTTGTCTCCGTTTTGAAATCCATTCACACGAAATCGTTTGTTAAGATACTGGTTCTTAATCTCAGCTTCAGCTTCAGTATGCCCCGAGGTTGTTAAACTCTCTAGTCCTTCTTTCCTTATTATGTGGAGCAGGAATTTCAGCTAGTTCTTACCACTTCTAATGGATGTAGTTCGTATTTCATGTTACTCGCAGTAAAAAAAAAAAAACAAAACAAATGACACAGCCTCTCGAATTCTAGGATGTCAGTCTACTAGGGCGGCTAGTTAATCCCCATCTCAGACACCTGCTCAGGCACAATTATGTTTGTTAAACACCCACTTAGCCTGCCTGCGTTTTATACTGCATCTATGCTGAGCGGACCTTATTTACAGTTCATGGGAGGAAGCGTGTTATCTAGCGTGATCAACAATCTGAACAAGGCTAGCACACTCAAAACCTCGGTCACGATGACTTGTAACTTCGTGCTAGCACAACCAGTGACGGATCCCAAAGGTTCTGTCTAATCAATTTCATTTACAAGGTTTGGCTCAACCTGTGGTATGATTTCCAGGCACTTTCCATAGGTGCCGCAGGCTGAGATCGTCTCCTCCAGATCGATCACACCAAAAAGTCAACTTCCTGACAAATCGACCACGGTGAGATACAAACTCGTGTCTCAATACATTCTCATCGCTCAGCTACGTGCCCAACAATACTCGCAGTAGTCATCAGTAAAACACCATCGCTACTAGTGTCATTTTCCTATACGACGAAATTGTTTATGAGTATAGAAAAGCTTTTTTTTTTTCTTTGTTTCTAAAGATATTTTACTCTAATTTCTGTTTGAATTTCAGGAATGGGCAGTTGACATTATTTACCCTATTTACACGGGGGTTATTGTCCTCGTATTTGTTGCTGTTATCACAAATTTTCCAACAATGTACCCTGCAACATAGATGATGTCAATATATAAATATTGTCCTATTCCTTAATACTTGGTTTGGCTTCCGGAATATATTTTTCTTCAATAACATTTTCCTTTGCGTGTTACTAAACTAACCAGATTGTTAAATTTCTGTCTCTGCTTCACTTTGACGTCCCCAATATTTGAGGCGGGGGATGGCACAAACACAATCTGACATGTCTTTTTAGTTTGTCGTCCGAAGAGTAACTCTCCTCAAAAAAACTTAATCTATAATTCATTCCAACGTTCTGTTATCATTATTTGCCCTTTTTACATATGGACTATTGTCTTCATCTTTGTTGCTGTTATCACAGCGTTTCGAACAATGTATCCTGCAACGAAGATGAGGACAATAGTCCACATGTAAATAATGTAAATATTTTCCTATGTCTTAATACATGGTTTAGCTTCTTGAATACACCTTTCTTCAATAACATTTTTCCGTTGTGTGTTACTAAACTAACCAGATGTCTGCCTCTGCTTTATTTTGACGTCCCAAACATGTAGCTCACACATTGCGTTGCCTCTTTTACAGACAACCATGAATTTTGATTCTGGAATATCTAATTCTCTAGTCACTTTTTCCGTTGTGTATTACTCCACTAAACATATTGTTAATTTTTTTGTACCTGCTTGGTTTTTACCTCCCTAATATACAGGGTGTCCATAAAGCTCCCGTGAAGTTTAAAAAAATTATAACTTTATTTATATTTGCGATAGAAATAATTTGTAAAAAGGGTTAGAAATAAGTTAATCTATATTTTTTTAAGGTTATATTGAAATTTTATTTAAGTTTGCACATGTCCTCGATCATTAGCAATATAAAGAGTAATACGATTTTGCAGTTCACTGAAAATATTTGCCAACTGATATACAGTGATGCGTGAAATCACATTAGTTATTTTAGCTATACTTAAAACTAGGTACATTAAGATTTATAACATTTTTTACAGATTATTTCTATCGCAAATACAAATAAAGTTATAAAGTTTTTAACGTGCACACGAATTTTATGGACGACCTGTATCGCCCGGAATTTGGGTTGGCTATTTTGCTGACAAGCATTCATTTTCCTTCTTTAATACACCTTTATTTAATCATTTTTTTTTTCTGTTGTGTTTTAATAAACTAACTAGATATTTAAATTTCTCTACTTGGTTGATTTTGAAATCCCCAATATATAGCTTACTGACAATGATCTGTCATACAGTCACTTTTTCCCAGACTTGCTGTAGTTTCACTGTCTTTTCTACAAGTATTTTCATGGCAACATTTTTTGCCCGGTGATCAGACTACATGAATTTAAGCGTGATACTCGATTGGCATTTAGGTCCCATCCTTTCATTGTCGAAACAGTTGAGTGTAACCGCCAATTCTACTCCAACAGCTACTCCGACAGTGGAACTCCCTTCCTCCTATTTGCTTCCCTGATAGCCATAATCTACAAATATTCAAATGCAATGTCAGTCCTTATCTTCTGATGCGTTGATTCTGGATCAACGTCCTTCTCTTAATCCTTTCCTAAAAACACCCCTCTTCACTCTTGCTCTTACTCTTTATAACCCCTTGCGTGCTAGTGGCATTCCAGCATTGTCTGGGGCGAAATGCTTTTAAAAATGCATTCTGCCTTCATAATGTTAATAGCTAATCTTTTCTTTAATATCTACATTAATAATTGTTACGGTTTCCATCCGTGTTAGCCATGAACACAGTCTCTTTCGCATGCTCGGTCTCACATTGTCTGCTGACCTGAGATGGAACAAATACATAGACTCAATTGCTTCCTCCACCGCGAGGAAAGTTGGTTCCCTGTGCCGCGCCAGGAAAATTTTCTCCCCGGAATCGATCATCCAAATCTACAAATTAACCATTCGCCCTTATATGGAGTATTGCTGACATATAGTGTCTGGAGCCCCTTCTGTTTGTCTCGGGGTTCTTGATAAGATCCAGAGACAGATATGCAATGTAATTGGCCATGATCTGGCATCTCGTCTGCAGTCACTCTCTCACAGACGTGCCGTCGCCTCTCTCTGTCTTTTTTACAAATACTTTCATGGCAGTTGCTCCGAGGAGCTGCATTCGCTGGTTCCCAGACTTCATGAATTCAAGCGCCCTACGAGGCTGGCATCCCGCTCTCACCCTTTCACTGTCGAAACTACTAAATGCATCTGTCTCTTCTACTCCAATAGGTTCATGTCTCGCACCTGTCGCCTGCGGAACTCCCTCCCTTTTTCCTGTTTCCCTGAGAGCTATAATCTCCAAATATTCAAATGTAATGCTAATCGATATCTCTAGTTGCCTTGATCTATCCACTATCCTTCTTCTTATCCATTCCTCTCTCACTTCTATTTGCTCTCGCACCAAATCTTCTGTAACACCTTGCGTACTAGTGGATTCCCGCCTTGCTTGGGGTGAATCGATTAAAAAAAAATCTTCTTTAAAGTTTATGTCCACCACTAATAATTCCAGGTAAGCATTCTCCGTCTATGCAAATAGTTTTCAATCAACCTTGTTTTATCTGTTTTGTGTGTGTGTGTGTGTGTGTGTGTGTGTGTGTGTGTGTGTGTGTGTGTGTGTGTGTGTGTGTGTGTGTGTGTGTGTGTGTGTGTGTGTATTCAATGAGGAGGCACGGTGGAGTAATGGATAGCGGCTTGGATTGAGGAATCCATTACATTCCCCTACGTGCTAATACCCTTTCGAAAGGTATGTATCTCTTCTTCTCCCTCCAGCTATGGGTAAATAGCCGGACAGACTGGGTTCTATAGCCTTGGATGGAAACTGGTCTAGGAGAAGGACAACTCTGAATTCAAACTCGGAGTGGAGCCCCTAAGGGGGATGGACGGCACTTTGTGCTACCTTCCGGCAACTCCTGCAGCCGCGCTGGTACCAAACTGTATTGGTTTTTTCCTCTCCTTTCGACTCTGCTAGCAAGGCCGAGAGGGGGAAGTAGGCGCCCGGGCAGCCCTAGTTATCCATATATCCCACCCAGGCTCGTAGCGCACCACGCTACTCCATCGTCTCTCGTGACGGACGGATGCCGACGACGACCAGATATAAAGCGTGTGTAAATGAGGCCCGACGATTGCGTCTAGCATGAAACAGACAGTCGCCTCTAAGTGTTGACTTCAATGTTCACTTTTACACACACACACACACACTCACACACACACACATACATATATATATATATATATATATAAAGTTTGGCCCCCTTAACATGCGGCATGCAGGCCACCGGTGTGTGGACACGCCCTGGTGCCCATGAACTAAACCCCAGCTATGGGTTAAATAGCTCCACTGCCTTGTGGAAATCTTCGGGAGAAGGAAAGGCTAAGGAGTAAACCCTACACAAATCCGGAGTGGATCTCCTAAGGCGGATGGACGGCACTCTGTGCTACCTTCTGGAAACTCCTGCAGCCGCGTTGGTACCAAACTGTATTGGTTTATCGTCTCCTTTAGACTCTGCTCGCAAGGCCGAGAGGGTGGAACTAGACGCCCGGGCAGTCCTAGTTCTCCATATATCCCGCCCAGGCTCGTAGCGTTCCACGCTGCTCCATCGTCTCTCGTGACGGAATGACGACGACGACGGATTCATTGAACTCATTTTCTCTTCGCATAAATGGTGTCTTTCCCGTATAAATCATGCGTTTCTGGAATTTCATGAAGCTTTTCGTGTCGTAAGCTATCAAAGAAGTCAAATACTTTCGAATTATACTGTTTAGCCATTTATCAGAATAATTACACTGAACAAAATTTTAATGAACCACAGGTATGAGTTTAGCACTAAAATATCTGGAAACATGGGAATTTTAAAATAACATTTCTATGATGTATGCTTGGATCGTGAGAGTGTCGAACTCTTTGCATTCGTTAGACGTTGAAAAGTGCTTCAGAAGAAAAGACGTCATTACGAAAAAAAAAAAAGATTCTAGCTGAAACGTAGAAATAGGAAGTATGGAAAAAGGATTTGGTTCAAAGTAAAGAGAGAACAGCGTCGTTGTTACGTTGGGAGAAGATTTTTTAAGCTAGTGAAGAGATGTAATCTTAAGGGGTTCTGGAATCATCTGAAAGAAGAATGATTTATGATTCTGATATCGTTTGTGAGTGCCACGATAAAATGGAAGTAACAATTCACTTGAGAAAGGATATAGAGGGTAATTAGATATAAACATTATCTATCTATCTATCTATCTATCTATCTATCTGAGACTCTTTCTAATATTTATCAATCTCTATCTATCTATCTATCTCTCTCTCTATATATATATATATATATATATATATATATATATATATATATATATATATATATATATATGAGACTCTTTCTGATATTTGTTATATCTATCTATCTATCTATCTATCTATCTATCTATCTATCTATCTTATAGCCTGGCGTGCTTTTACCGATTGCGCCACAGACTAGCGTTTCGATTAGCAACGTCTGTCGCTCAAACGGTAAAAGTACGTCAGGCTATATGACGGTTCCGTATAGGATACAGGTTCGATTCCTGTCGGAGGACGCATATTTTCTATGAAAATATCTCGGACATTCATGCCGGTTAATGTCGTTAATACTATTTATTATAAACAGAGAATTTACTTAAAGATTTGTATCTGTAAAAAGAACGTATAAAAATTTTTAAAAATGTATCTATATATGCGTGTGGAGAGAGAGTGTTATATATTTTTATTGTTGTCTTTCACTTCGTTTTATTATGAATGCCAAGGCAAATGTAGAGTCAAATATTAAAAAAAAGTATGAAATTTAGAACGATCCTCAGGGCCACCGATCTCAGCTTTATGCAACTAGAATTGATGTCGGCTCTGAATGTGTATAACTCTGTAACCAACATTTTGTTTTTATTCATTTGATTTTCATTGAAGTCATCGAGATAAAAGAATTCCACGCCATGACACGTCATGGACGAACGAAATTCGATTGGTCATAGCTTATGAAGAGGCTCAAAAGCCCTCAGTACGGTTAATGATGTATTTGATGTCATCTTCATAGAAAAAAAAATTGCCTTCAAAATTATTATCAACTTGTATTATTAATATTAGAATTAGTTTTTCAATTATTATTTTTATTTTAAATATCATCACGTGATTATAATAAAACAAACATTCCAAATTGGTATTTTTCGTGACTATCTTTAAAGATGAAGTGACAACAAGGCTCTGTTTGAATTTCTGGGATAAAGAGTTAGCATTATCATCTTTGTTTAAAAGGGCATTATTTTTTTAAATTTTGTTGTCATTATCATAACGTTTCGGCCGTTGGGTCCACCGGACTTTATCAGGTAAACATCAAGAAATTCCAAACTGATCTCTTTATTTAATCTACAGAGTAACCTTGGTCCGAAGACTATGTTTATGAATATCTTGCTTAGTTCGTATTTTTAGTACTGTTCAGTTATTGATCGCTCCGTTTCCGCTGACAATTTCCTGATTTCTCGTTGCATATTAGAATAGGTATTATTCATTGTCGGTACTTATGTCTTTTCTAGGTTTTTGTTTTGTTTCTGTGTTCTATCTGTTCGTATTAAGTAATACTCAGTTAATATTGGCCCTGTTTCCACGGAGTATAAGTGTGCACTATTTGGCCTAAGGTCTGAACTCACATCACCAAATTCGCGAAAAAAACAAAACAAAAAAACGACATTTTTCCGTATATCATTCTGGCTGAAAACATGGGTTCGTGAATACGGTGACATTAATCCCTAACGACAGGCAGTGCAGATTTAGACTCTGTGGAAACGTATCCAGCAGTAACTGAGCTGTACAAAAATAAAAACTTTATCAGATATATCCAGGCATAGTCAGCGGAACTACAACATTCTGGTCCCGCAGATTATATAAAGAATTTGGGACAAACATGGACAAACGTGAGTGATGTCCCCCGGTGTCGCTGCGCCAATCGTGACGTCTGCCTGGCCGCGCCCGCCGTGCTGTCCTAGTCGCGGCGCCAGTTGTGACGTCACCCCGTCTTTCTCCGCGCCGTCGCCGTCCTATTCTATCCTGCGACGACCAACTGACTTGGTATTGGTCGCGGCACCAAATGAGACGTTCTAACCTTTTGCTGATTCGGATGGGAATCTGGTTAGATTCGGTATCAGCCTTGTCGTTCCCAGTTCGCCTCCAACGTCTGGTTACCGAAGTAACTGTTTTGATTTCTAGTCTAACCTACCCACGTTGTGATTTGATCTTAGGTAGACGAAATCAATCAGTCGCCGGGCCGTAATGCAAGCTGAGTCCGGCCAAGGGTATGTAAAAGAAAAGAAAATAATAACTCGAAAGGTTCAAATGTGTTAAAAAAAGGATAACAATACTTTATATCTGGTTGCTGAATACAGGATTGCGTCTTCTTCCCAACCCGCTATATGGATTCGTGACACTTTGTGCTTGTTAGGCGAGTCTTAACATCTTAAGTTGTTTGTTCTTTAAGAAACTGGTTCTTGGTGTATCTTCAGGCGATATTCGTAAAACTTGTTTTGATGGTGTGAGTCTAAGTCGTTCTTCAAAAATAAATTGTTCTTGATTAGAAGTTGAGGTCGATAATGTCGCCATATTTATTACAAAGTTTCGACCGTTGTACGCTCCGGCCATCTTCAGGTGTTTGGAATGTCAAGCTGAAACATTTATTTCGCTCACTGGGGTAGACTGTTCTAGTTCCATGTGCCATGTTTAATGGATGTCAATTATCAGTTATCTCCTGTTAATTCCCTTTCCTTAACCGGGTGTTGAACTCACAGTCTATAGGTCCTGTCACTGGATCTAACCAACGCCTTTAGCCAGTAACAGAACCCAAAGAGTGTGAGTTCAATAACCGGTTAAAGCAGTGGAGAACTTTCAGAGGGAAATTAACAAGAGATAACGGCCGAAACGTTGTAATAAATATGGCGACAAAGATGAGGACAATAGTCCGAATAATGGAAATAGTGTATATAATACCTCATCTCAGAAATATAGACAGATACTGAAAGGCCGAAACGTTGTAATAAATATGGCGACAAAGATGAGGACAGTAGTCCGAATAATGGAAATAGTGTACATAATACCTCACCTCAGAAATATAGACAGATACTGAAAGGCCGAAACGTTGTAATAAATATGGCGACAAATATGAGGACAATAGTCCGAATAATGGAAATAGTGTACATAATACCTCATCTCAGAAATATAGACAGATACTGAAGGGCCGAAACGTTGTAATAAATATGGCGACAAAGATGAGGACAATAGTCCGAATAATGGAAATAGTGTACATAATACCTCATCTCAGAAATATAGACAGATACTGAAGGGCCGAAACGTTGTAATAAATATGGCGACAAAGATGAGGACAATAGTCCGAATAATGTAAATAGTGTACATAATACCTCATCTCAGAAATATAGACAGATACTGAAAGGCTGAAACGTTGTAATAAATATGGAGACAAAGATGAGGACAATAGTCTGAATAATGGAAATAAAGTCTCCTGCATTTAGAAGCAAGCATGTTCCTTTTTTTTAAAGAAATAAGTGCATAATGAAGGTTTGTCCCATTTTGATTCTTGACAGGACGACTTCTTCGTTCGGAGAAAGTCTGAAACCATAACGCTATTCTCTTGGGATATGTTTAATTTTGGAATTTCTTTAGGTGACAATTCTATAACGCTTACCATTTGTCAAGAATGTATGCGTTTATAATTTCTTTGAAGTCTGTATTAGAGATTTTCAAATTTGAAATGTTCATTGCGACAATTTAAACGCCTTTTCATACCGTCTATTATTTGGCTATTATTTTTATGCTAATTCTATTACCATAACTTTCTAAAATAATATATTTGTGTGTTACCATACTGTTGTTAAAATTTACACTCCCTTCAAATAAAATATAGCTTTCTTGCTGAAGTACCATAATTTATTATACTAATAATAATGACTTTTATTTTTGAACTAGTTGATCTACTTAGCACTCTGAGGGGATATCAGTTATTTATAGAGGGACGCAGATTTACTGTCTTGCCACGAGGCTCACTTTCCAGAGATATGTCTGGGTTGGTAACCTATACCCTCGTATATTACTGAGTCGATGCAAAAGTTTCAGCGCTATCACTGGCATTTATCCAATTCCAGGAGAGTTCTTAAAAGGTTTTTTGAAATTTACCTCAGTTTTTTATCTCTTTTGTAGTCAGTTAACTGTAACTTATACTTGATACTGCTCGTAGAAAGACACAATCCTTCTTTTTTTTTTAATTTAATGACATGTTCCTTCATGACTTAGGGATTCCTAGCTCTCCACATGTTCTTTTTTCTTTATTATCTGCGAATTGGCATGGCCTCTTGGGAAACATTACGGGTTAATTTCCCACAGACTTCTCTTCGGTTTTGAATTCAGTGCCGTCCTTCTCGACTGACATGATTAGAAAGCCAAAACTTCCTTATTATTTAACATGAAATTTAGGAGAGAAAAGATTCCTTTCTAAGGACTCGACTACGAAGTTGAGTCGATATTTGTTAAGGGGTTCACCTCTTTTTCATACAAGTGGACTCGACCTGTGTGTACTTGTACTGCTGCCGGTGAAATACCCGGGAGTCAGAAGAGGGAGTTACACTAATAAAGTGAGAGTGTGAGGTAACCGCTTTGTAGGAGTCACAGTTGCGAGCACGTAGACTCAGAAGAAAGTCCTACTTCGATACTGAATTTTTCAGACTGCATATATATTATTGTTAGGGGGCCTTACCCATAATAACATAATGGACTATTCCATACGTAATAAATACTGCGCCCCAAGAGGAAGCAGAGAGTTCAGTCTGATGTCTGGAGGGAGGTCCACTCAGTCAGTCAGAGCTAGCTAGTCAGTCAGTCGAGTCAGAGGCAGTCCGAAACAGAGTCGCGTTCAGACAATTACTACTAAACCTGATTGTTCGTACTAACACTTGCTACCTCTCTGTATATATTCCTGTTTGTAATATATGTGTGTTATTCCATATCCGTGTTCGAGTTCTTCTTTATTGGTTCTACCTTGGACTATCACCGTGGTACAAGGAACAGGACCATAACGATTATTATTGCTACTAACCGCATTTCTGGATCTCCTAACCGTATTACTAATTCTATTATTACGTCAATACATTTATTCATCCCGGAATCCACAACAATATTAAAATTATATAATCGTCATTAATATGTCGGTAAAAAGGTTTTTTAGCTACATCACTTAATTAGAACTATTTCTAACCCGAGAAAATTTCACGATTTTCCTTTTTAATTTTTTAATTATCTTAAGTCTTAAATAAGCTCATGGCGAGTTCTACGAGAATAAATTTTCCGAAGACATTCCCCTATGGTATATTAAATAAATAAATATGAAAACTGTTTATTATTTTAAGAAATGGATACAAATGAAAAAAATTGAAATTGACAACGTTTTTCATTTCCCTGCAGCACGTTAAACACTTCTATCTTAGATTCTTTCTTTCTTTTTTGTTTCTTTTTCTTACTGAAACCAAGTAGTGTTTTCCCTTCTTTCCACGCAATCAAAATGGAATAGCGTATTATTTATTAGATATTGCCAGATGTTAAACACTTCTATATCCGCTTCTACGGTTTAACATGAAGTGGAAAGATTATATTGAACCGACTGCTAGGCCCGCTAGTAGAAAAGTTGGTTTACTGTGTCGTATTAGACATTTCTTCTCAACATAATCTATTATACATGTTTATACAACTATAATTCATTGAATAATGCTGCCATATTTGGCCGGTTCTTCTGTTATATATTTAGAGATTCTTGATAAAATACAAAAAAAGAATCTGCAATGTTATTGATCCTTACCTGGCATCTAGGCTTCAATCACTTTTCCACCACCGAAGTGTAATTGTCCTCTGTATTTTCTATTATTATTTTCATGGTAATTGTTCCGCTTAACTTTTGTCTATGGCACCTATACTTTATGAATTTGAGCACAGTACTAGATTTGAGAGAAGATCTCGTCATTTATATTCTTGGAATTACTGGATGTAACCGTAAGTTCTTTGTTAACAGTTTCTTCGCTCGCAATTCTCGTTTGTGGAAATCTCTTCCAGCTTCTTGATTTTCAGTCAACTTTGATCTTCAACAGTTTAAATGCAATGCCATTCGTTATATTCCGTCTTCTTAATTCCTGTAGTTGTATTGCTCTTTCTCTAAATTATCTCATATTTGATAATGGATGCTTTCCGAGCGAGAATCTAAAGACAAGAATGTAATCGTTGACCAATATTCGTTTATATAATGTCATGTGAACTCGATTTCCAGGAGTTCTGTTTGATTCTGTAAAACATGTAAACGACATATTGTTGCTGAGTGACAAGAATACACAAGAGATAAAAACCTGAGCAAATTAAAAGAATATAGTAGTTCTCCTATTATTGCGTAAATGTCAATGATAAGACGAAAACATTTGCATCAATCCAGTAATATGCCATAAAATATACTACCAATAATATATTATCTCATAGATAGCCCAAACCTTTTAGAAACAGTTAAATAGTTTAAAGATGAATGCAAACATTCGAGGAATATATGTAGACTTGTTTCAGTAGTGGTGTAACAGAAAACAGCAAATGTGGTGCTGAAATTTAAAGGCGAAGAGTAATATTGAAAGATGCCATCCAAAAATTAAGTGAATTATTTTTTCGATCTGTCATGTCCTTTCAGGACGTAGGCGATCATGGCCCCCACGTCCCTCTATCCTTTGCAGCTCTCAACAAGTTCCTTTCCTCTACCACCTTTCCCAGGCCACGTTCTTCCATCCACTTGCTTAAGTCCGCCAGGTATATCATGCGTTGATTTCCCTTGTCTCTCTTTCCTTCTATTCGACCCGTGAGTATCAGATTCTCCAGGGCCTTCTTTCTCATTATGTGTCTCAAGAACTTCAGCTGCCTCTTCCTGATGTTAAGTATAAGCCTCTTCCTTGTTTGCATCCTCTCTAAGACCTCATCATTGCACAAGCGCTCGGTCCATGATATCCTTAATATCCTCCTGTAGAACCATATCTCCGTCGCCTCGAGTCTCTTCTTCATCTTTGAGGAAATCGTTCAACATTCACTGCCGTAAAGAATGACAGATGTCACGTAACAGCTTTTGAAATGCCTCTTTGGTCATCCCAATACGCCTACGGATCTCAGTGTGGTATTTACCATTCTCTGTCAGAACGCTTCCCAGATATTTAAACTTCCGCATCTGCTTGGGCCTGCAAATCGCATAAGAAATAGAAAAAAATATCGTGATATAAAATGTTTATTTGACGGGCTTTTTCTGTGTTATTTATTAAAACGTGTTTCGGTGAATACATGTTACTGTTATCCTTGGCATCGAATTAAACGGATTATCATCAAATATACCAATCGTAAATTACTATAAAGTAGTTTGTAACACAATTATTTATCAACTCTCAGTTGCATCTCTGTTTTGGAGCTAAGTACGCTCAGGGGCGGATCCGTCAAAGGCCAGAGTCGCAACTGAGAGAAATTTTACTAAGACGTGCCCAGCCCCGGGAAACAGCTACCCAAGAGATATGGATCGGTGCTCGCACCGAGGCGAGCTCAGTCGAGAGTTGCGGGGACTTGGGCAATTTTTGTTCCTAACCCGGGTGTACGCGCTCGGGCTCCCCACATTAAACCGACCTTGTGTCACAAACTGTCCTTGTGGGGGTTTGAGTAAAGGCAGATTATTATTAATGATTGTATAAATGAATAAGACAAATAATCTGTAAATAATAATGTTAAAATAAATAATATATGTAGTAAATAATAGAAAATAATTAAAAATAACATCAGTGAAATCGAGTAAGAAAAGAATATATGTTTAATGTAATTAAATAGGACATATCATTATAATAATATTACCTTCTGTCTGATAACAAGAAAATAGGACAATAATCCGAATGCAAATAATACATCAGATTAGCTTCGTCTGAAATAACATGAAATCAGGAGTAGGAAGATTGTATTGCGCCAAATTTTGCAACGGGAAATTTATGCAAACATGTCTTTAAACGCAATATTGAAAATCTTCATAATAACATTAAAATACAGTCAACTCAACAGATAAAGAACGTTAAAAAACATATCTCGCAACCGATTGGATTCATTAATAAATTAATCCATAAACTAACGAATTCAGTAGATTTCACTACCACTGACAGGTTGTGTATACGCGAATGACAAGATCTTTGAATTTTCTTCATGTGTTGACAATTGTGTTCTAGTTTTCCTATTGAGCACAAGCTTTACGAAAATCTACTTCCCTTTAAATTGTAGGAATTTTACTTATTTTCTTAGGAATTATTGATTTCTTTTAATATTATTGTTTGTCTTTTATATTTCCTGCTTTGTATCCTGTCAAGCCGGGTTCAAAACTATGGCTCTTAGGCCCTATAGGAGAATTATCATTTAATTGATAGCACTTTTTTTAGTATATGGAATATTCGTAATAGGGCGATATTCTGGGCAACTTGTATGTAGATATTGCTTAGGTCACCGTTAGTAAAATTGTCCATTTCTTTTCTCACAAGACCCAGGGTTCCGATTACTATTGGTACAGACTCAGTCTTCATTCCCCACATCCTGTTGACCTCGATCTCCACGTCCTTGTATCTGGACAATTTCTCGATAAATTATTATTATAAGTAGCAATAGTAGTATTAATAGTAGTTCTTTTGGTTGGTTGAATGTGTTTAACGACATATCAATCTCTAAGATTTATTCAATGCTGAAATCTAAATATTTTGTACGCAGTATTATGCCGTCAACTACAGATAATTGGTACATAATTTTACACTTTCAGAGCAAACGTATATATTTTAGATATATAATTTGTAGATAAAACGTATTGCTGGCAATTTTGGTTAATGGTATTGCTGGCAATTTCACTACAGTTGGTAATTTCATTTTAAAAATGTACTGTTGACTTGTTTTTTGGAGGTTACTATACGCCCACAGCTTGGACCATGGCAGATGCTATCCAAGTAGATTTGCGAACAACAGCAGCTTAAAAAGGTGGGTCCGCGATCTTCAGAACCTCCAATCTTCTGATCTTGCTGCCAGATGTAATATATCGTCATGTCCAGGACGACAGTAGTAGTTGTAGTAGTGATTTTCTA
>CAHIKZ030003505.1:202500-217500 GCA_903632075.3 Acanthosepion pharaonis
GCTCCCATTTTTTCTAATAACCTTATTATAATAACAAAGATATATATATATATATATATATATATTGATATATATATTTAAAATTTAAATTTGTAAAAAAAGTCAAAATTCCCAGCATTCATCTTTCGTGCGCGTGTGTAGTCGCGCCAACATAACAAATTTAATCTGATGAAGTTTTAAAGGAGGAAACGCGTCACAAGAAGAAAAGCTTTTTTTCCACTTTGTCAGACATTTTCACCCAATATTGTTCTTGATATATAAAGATGCATATATCTTATATAAGGATATCAATAGACATAATCTCTAACCGGAATCAACTCTCAGAATTTCATAATTGTCATATCAGAGTGAGAAGATGCCAGGTGCCAAGTTAGTTGAGAAAAATTATTTTTTTTATTACTGTTTTCATATTTATTTTTGTATTCGATTTTTTTTTTCATGAGTTCTTTCTGTTTTGGCATATTTTTTAATATCCAGTTGTTTTTCTGATTGAAGTGATATATTTTGAGTTGCAGGCTAGAATTTCAGTAAACAACCGTCAATTTTCTTTTTTTTTTTTTTCTCGTTTCGTCTTAACTTGAAGGCCTTGTAGCAACAATCCTTGCAATATTCTTTTTTTTTTGTTCTTACCTAAGGTTATTCGTTTTGGAAAAGATAAACAGATGCAAGAAATAGGCCCCTATATATATATATATATATATATGTGTGTGTGTGTGTGTGTGTGTTTGTCAGTGGGGGGAGGCCATTTATACATGGTACAGAATGAGGCCACCAAAATCAAAGGGCCTTGATCTGTGAACATCAAAACAGTCACGTACGCACAAACACATACAAAGTGATGCGAGTTACATTAATAAATGTTAAACCAGACATGTATTTATTTGGGCTTGAAATTTCCACTGTATAATGTCTCAGAATGACAGATGGAAAGATAGAGAGAAATAGTTTACGATTGACTGAAAGAGATTGTGCGTGGTATATGGGGGTAGATAGATAGATAGATAGATAGATAGATAGATAGATAGATAGATATATTGTTGCACGCTAAGATGATGGGCAAATATGAAAATACCAACAATATTCATATATTGCAGAAATATTCACACACGCACACACACACACACACACATATATATATATATATATATATATATATATATATATATATATATATATATATATATATATATATATATAAAAAAAAGAAAATAGGAAATAAGATTTAGCCTATAATAGAGGAATGAGTTATATAGATATACAGGGGTAAGACTTAGGTTCCATGGACGAAATGATGATCTGTATGAAAATCTTTTTGGATCTCATTAATTTTAATTCCCGTACACACACACGCACACACGCACTCACGCACACACAAACATACATATGTGTGTGTGTGTATCAATAAATGTTCTGTTTATGCGTTATTTTTATAGACACAGTTTATCTAAATTAATGCTCTGTTTTTAATCAATCAGTATTAATTACTTTTACCGGCCTGAATTTTCGAGAAATTTCGTAAAAAATATGCGTCTCTGACAGGTATAGAACCTGTAGAGAAAAATCGTCGAAGATTGTGTGTTTATAATCAGTCATTCGGACTTTGTGAACCAGACGCTCCTCTGTAGCTGAATGGTACAGCACGTCAGGTCAAATGGAAGCTTCCGTATAGGAATACAGGTTCGATTCCTGTCGGAGAACGCCTATTTTCTATGAAATTTCTCGAACATTCAGACCGTTAAATGTATACCTATCCATCTTTCATGATAGATGTCAGGTAGTACATCACGTACAAAGTGACTAAAATGAAACCCCTTTATGCATGAACCACATGCGTATTCGTATTAGCAGGAGTACATCCTCTAGCAGATCTGGAAGTACATTCGAAATAAAGTCACTCTAGAAAGCTCCTGTAAGTCGTGCTGGGAGAACATATCGATCCGAGGAGCTTTCTACAGAGACTTTTCTATTAATTTAATTCTGTTCTATTTACTGTTCAATACACGATTTATCTGCAACCTCCTGTTTTGTTATTTCTTAAACATTTCCTTTGGTACAACATTTCTATAGGAAGATGTCTCGAAGGCGCAGCCCAATAGATGTAATATATGCGGTTTAATAAATAAAAAGCGGGCGTCTATGTATTCACTATACTAACGTTTGAATTAATACATCCATCCATCCATCCATCCATATATATATATATATATATATATATATATATGTGTGTGTGTGTGTGTGTGTGTGTGTGTGTGTGTGTGTGTGTGTGTGTATACTCAACTGATTTTTTAAAATACACAGGGATCAAAAGCGTGAGTCGCTACATGCATTTATTCAATGTTATACAACGATGATTGCCAGTTCCAAGACATATCTCGAGTTTTCCATTTTTCTCTTTCTTATTCTCTTTCTTTTTTCTTTACTCTCTTTGTCGTTATTCTCTGTTCCAATCTGATGATGCCCTCTCTACTTCACTGCTCACATCCGGTAAAAATAGATCAACCTGTCTACTCTCATCCCGACGACTTGGCATATATCACTTTAAACAGAGTTATCTCTCTCTTTTCCTCCCTCTTTTCTCTTTCACCATTTCTCTTCCTCGTTTTGAATAACTATCCTTCTTCTACTCCCTCCATTTTATCCAGTTTGTTCTCTTTTGAATTTTTATCTTTATCTTTAAGCATAATACATGCTTAGATAAATGTTTTTTGCCTGGGGAAATTTTAAATCCATTTTTCGTGAAAATATTTCGTCTGATGAGTTAAATCTGAAGTATTGGTTTTGATGATATAAAATATTACCATGAACTTTTTAAGTCTCCGTTTTCATAATTATTATTTGCTCTGTTATTTCATTGAACTCTCTTAATCTTTATCCTCTTACGAATTATCTATAAGGATTAACAAATAATATTATATATATATATATATATATATGTATGTGTGTGTGTGTGTGTGTGTGTTTAAAAATGCAAATATAAATATATATATATATATACAGGCAATATAATTGAAAAACAAGAGGTGATGTCTTAATGCCAGAGGGTTTTCTTTCATTGTAAAAATTTAACGAAGTAAGATTAGACATGTTATGTAGTAACGTGAATTTCTTAAAAATGACAACATGAACTTCTCATATTTGAAGAACACTCTAAAATATTCTCAAAACTTACGGTGTAAAGCAAAGTTAGGCTACGGAGTACTGTATGAGACGTGTTTTGAGCTTATTAATATGTCCTCTTGTATTTCCTCATATATATATATATATATATATATATATATATATATATATATATATATATATATATTTATATATATATATCTTATTAGTACCCTTATTTATCGTGCATTGATGTTGTGTTCTGAGTGCAGGCTTGACCCTGAGTTAAAGAAAATTAAAAGCTGTTATTAATGAAGTATTACCCAAATGTTTTGTGTAATCTACTATTGATCAAAAAGATTGTTAAGTTCAATGAAGTTAAGAAATATGGACCTTCTATTTGTCCTGTCTATGTGACGCTGCCATGCATCATGGTCCACGGAATCGATATATATATATATATATATATATATATATATATATATATATATATATGTATGTATGTATGTATAAAAAAATAAAACTCACCTTTACCTCTCTAAACTCGACCATGTATCTCACACCATTCCTCGCTACCTTCTATGTCAACTTATATAAGTTTAGTACTGCCTGTCAAAAGTGTAAATTTTAATTTCACTTTTCGTTTCACCTTTTGAGAGTGATGTCCGAAGATCCAGGGAAAATAAATGTATCTGGTGAAATAAATTATTACAATGGAACCTTAAAGTGGTCTGTTTTTTCTTTAAATTAAATTATTCGCTATGAATTAACATTGAGCTATCAGAATTTCATCCTCCTTGGGATTATCCATACGGATTACTAAGATTTTCGTTACTTTATATATATATATATATATATATATATATATATATATATATATATATATATATATATTAAATTATTTTGTGTACGTAGCTGTGTATAAATTGTTAGGTATTAGTGTGTTAAGAGAGCTTGGATGTTCCCAAAAAAATCAAAAGTACACATGGATGTTTATTTTTAAATTGTGGCAGTGCAATCACTGGGCCATATGAAATATATTTCATTCAGAATCTTCAAGTGACGCCTCAAAATTATTGAGAAATAAAGAAACTTAGAGAAAATATTGAAAATAAATATAAGAGCAGAAATGGAAAAGAGACGTCGTAAGATTAAAATATTGAAGAGCGATAAAAACGCAATAAGAATCGACAGCGGGAGATATTTTTAAGAAAGAACGCATTTTTATTAAAAGCGAAAATGCAAGCGTGTGTGTAGCGACAATTGTGAAAATGATAAAGATTTTTGTGAATGAAATTTGGAGAATCGGCTTGCAAGAAAGGACGGAAATTTAAGCAAAACAAAGGAAATAATGGATACAGAGTTTAAAGAAGTCGTAAGACATGAAAGGTATTAAGAAAGAAAGAAAGAAAGAAAGAAAGAATGAAAGAATGAAAGAAAGAAAAAATAATGAAAGAAAGAAAGAAAGAAAGAAAGGAAGAACGAGGAAAAAGAAAGAAAGGAGAAAGAAACAGAAAAAAGAAAGAAAGGAGAAAGAAAGAGATATGCTTGTAAGAAAGAACGGAAGGAAAGACGTATACTGAAAAGAAAGTAACGAAGAAACAAACAAAAAGTTACCGTAATTGTCCATGTATAATAGCATTTTTCTAAAAATAAAATAATAAGCAAAATCATGGGTGCGTATTATGCACAGCTACAAAATATCTTTTAAAAATTGTCGTAAAATGAAATAAGAATTATGAAACTCAATTAGAATATTATTATTCTATGTTTAAAACCAATTTTTAAAAAAATAAGAATAGGAAACGCTGGCCGTAATGAAATTGGAGAAGTACAATTTATATAGTTTGATTACCAAACAAGGGTTGCGTATTATGCGTAAGTAGAAGCATTTTCCCACACTTTCAGCACAATTTTAAGAGCGCGTATTATGGATGAAAGCGTATTATACATGGGGAATTAAGGTATATGATGGAAATACATCAAAGATTGAAATCAGCAAAAATGTGACATGATTGAAAAAAAAAACAAACGAATAAGGAATGGACGGTTAGAAAGAAAGAAAGATAGATAGATAGATAGATAGATAGATAGATAGATAGATAGATAGATAGATAGATGCTAGAAGAAAATGCTGAAAAGAAAGAAAGAAAGAAAGAAAGAAAGAAAGAAAGTAAAGAAGGATGTAAGAAAGAAAGGGGAAAAGAAAGAAAGTTATATACTGGAAGGAACGATGAGAAAAATATATGCTGGAAAAAAAAGAAATAATGAAATACATTCACAAGAAAGAAAGAAAGAAAGAAAGAAAGAAAGAAAGAAAGAAAGAAAGAAAGAAAGAAAGAAAGTCGTATGCTGGAAAGAAAGAAATTAACAAAGAAATAAACAAAGATGTTTAGGATGTTTATAAAATAAATCAAAGAAAGAAAAAGAGACATGATGGAAAAATCAGACAAAGAAAGAAAGAAAGAAAGAAAGAAAGAAAGAAAGAAAGAAAGAAGGGACATTATGGAAATAAAAAGAAATAAAAAAAATATAAAAATAATGACTGTACAATAGGAAAGGAAGAAATATAGAGAATAAATGGCGGGAATAAGTCAAATAGAAAAAAGTAATTTTTCGAAAAAAGGCAAGAAGAAACAATGAAGTAAAGAAAGAAAGAAGGAAAGAAAGAAAGAAGGAAAGAAAGAAAGAAGGAAAGAAAGAAAGAAAGAAATGTACAAAAATTCACGCAATAAGCAAGTAACGAAAAAATGAAAGAAAGGATGAACGTCAAAAGGAAAGAAAAAAGAAAAAAAAAAAACAAAAATAAAATCAAGTCTTTCAATCGAAATAGAGAATAAAAAAATATGAATGAGAAACGTTATTTGAAATTGTGGGAAAATGCTTGAAGTGTGAGATAAGAAGGGAAAAAGAAAGAAAGAAAATAAAGTCTGAATGAAAGAAAAGAAAGAAATAATGAAAGAAAGAAATAACAAAAGAAAGAAATGATAAAAGAAAGAAAGAAAAGAAAGAAAGAAATGATAAAAGGAGCAAAAGAGAAAGAAAGAAAGAAAGAAAGAAAAAAAGAAAGAAAGAAAGAAAGAAAGAAAGAAAGAAAGGGACATGATAGAAAGAAATAGATAAAAAAACTCATAAAAATTAAGAATGTGCGGTGGGTAAATAAGAAATATAGAAAATAATTGGCGGGAATAAATCAGCTTGTTATTTTGGGGAAGAAGTCAAGAACAAAAAATCAAATAAGGTAACAAATAAGAGAGAAAGAAATGTACAAAGATTCACGCAAGAAGCAAGTAACGAAAGAATGAAAGAAATAATGAAAGAAAAAGGAAAGAAAGAAAGAAAAATAAAGCGAAGTATTTCGATCGAAATAAAGAATAAAAAAAACTATGCTATTTGAAATCGTGGAAAAATGCTTGAAGTGTGAGATAAGAAGGGAAAAAGAAAGAAAGAAGGAAAGAAAGAAAGAAATAATGAAAAGAAAAATAATGAAAGAAAGAAAAGAAAAAATGAAAGAAAGAAAGAAAGAAAAGAATGAAATGAGAGAAAAAAGAAAGAAAAGAAAGAAATAATGAAAGAAAGAAAGAAAGAAAGAAAAGAAAGAAAGAAAGAAAGAAAGAAAGAAAAGAACAGAAATAATGAGAGAATAAAAGCAAAGAAAGAAATAATGAACAGAGTTGCAACAGCGAAACCAGAGAAATTGGAATGACATAATCGAAATATTGTGAAGGAATAAACAAAATAAATCGAGAAGTTATAAATATTAAGGCCATTGAAAATATGGGAGGGGAGGGGAAGGGCATTCGGGGTAAAACGCAATCAAAATTTAAAAAAAGAAAAAGCGCAAAAAACGCCTTCAATATAAAAGTCTAAAAAATGCTAAAGAATATCAAGAGAAATTATATCTCATAAAAATTGTTACATTCGGTTTTTGACGAACACGCACCAAGGATTTTGCTATGCAAGAAAAGAAGGAAAAAGAAAATAAAGCTAGCAAAAAATTCTCTCTACTTTTCTTGCCGAATTGGCGCCATGTTTATATTTATTTATTTATTTATTCATGTTCTTCTAAGATAAGAAAGTCTGTTACTCCAAAATCTTTGAAAAAAATAGAAAAAAGATCTATATAAACACAGATTAAAAACTGAGGCGCCATCTACTAAGCAGGCAAAGAACAATTGTTACGAAAGGGAATAAGCAAGACTTAAAATAACTTATAAAGAATTTGACTGCGCATGTCAGTCGACAAATCGCGTAAATTTGAAGTTAGATTAACAATAATATTAAAATTAATAGTAATAATATTTCTGAGGCTAAGTCTTTGTTCGCTGACCGAATGCTACACTGTATAGCCATATACAAATTTGTTACGTGTGACTACTAGTGGCTTTGTTTTCTTCTTCATCTAAGTGCTGTGTCCTTTTATGACGTGGGTGAGAATGGCTCTTCACTACTTTCTCCCCGTTGTATTCCTTAGTATATTGCGTCTTTTTGCTATATCTCCTTATTGTTCTGACAAGTATATACACAAGCACGCGAGTGACAGAAGTAATTTCAACCTAGAACTAATTGCAACTGGGAATAAATTTAATCTCAGAACTAATTTCAACTCGGCACTAATTTCAACTCGATTTAAAAACCCTAACTCTAATCCTTACTTCTGAGGTGAAATTAGTTTCGAGATGAAAGTAGTTCAAAGTTGAAATTAATTCTGCGACCCAAACACGCGTTGTTTTCCGCTGTAAGCCATTGACTTCAATATGTCCTGAGTGTGTTAAGTTCTCCAAGTCGTTTTTCCTTCTTACGTCTCCTTGAAATTTCAACTGTCTCTTTCTCATAAGTTGTTCTTTTTGTTTCCATTTTATCTAAATCGTCTTTGCTCACTTGTTCGCATGATATCCTCAGCATCCTTCTGTAGGATCACTTTTCTGTTGCCTCATGTCTCTTCCCGTTCTGCGATGAGATGGTCTAGCATTGACCGCGACTATAAGATTACAAATGTAACATAACAGTCCATTTCTTTCATTTCTTTGTTTCCAGTAAATTTTTCGTTTCTTAATATTATGCTTAACTTTTGAAAAACATCTTCGAATTCGGATGTCACATTTTTCATCGTCCGTTAAAACACTTAAATATTTAGATATTTTCATTTGTTTAATTTTGATATCTCTATTTAATAATTCGTATGTTTTTTTCCCGACAACCATACATTCTGTCTTCTTACAGTTGATGCTTAGTCCTTTCTTCTCGCTTTCCTTCTCTAACTTCTGTAGAATTTTCTGTGTCAGAAAGAAATAGCTCCCTACTGCGGAAAAAAAATCTAGCTCGCCAGTCATGTATCGAAAGATACATAATCACCTAAGCGTGTATCACTCATGGCACATAACTGACTGATTATTAGGGGCGTGCAAGAATTTCCAGCAAATATTGCAAGTCAAGGAATTTATATTGCTTGTAAAAAATGGTTCGGGTGAGGAAGGTTGGACTCCCGGAATAAGCATAGAATTAATAACGGTTTAATAAAACACGGTGGAGTAATGGATATCGGCTCGAATTGAGGAATCGGAGAGCCGAGCTCGAATTCCAAGACCCTTGGGGAAAATATGAATCCTAGTCTTCGCCGCCCAACTATGGGTAAATAGCAGGACAGATCTGCTTTTATAGCCATGGATAGCAACTGCTCTACCACAGAAAGAAATGGTAACCTTCTGCGGGAAAAATCTGCCTCGTCAGTCATGTATCGAAAGATACATGATCGCCTAAGCGCGTATCACACGAGGCGCATAATTGACTGAACTATAAAACTATGGTAACAGTTTATTCTCTCCGACGTCAAACCTGTTGAACTTTTTCCCGGCTTCCAGCGAAATAATGATCTTCAAAGGCTTAACAATGCGAATCGACTTCTTTCTTTTTTAACTTTGTTCTTTTATTGTTCTCCTTTCTCAATAATATTTTCTCTGTTTCCTTCAATCTCGGTAAACCCTTGCATCTTAGTGGCTTTATTGCCTTGCTTGGAGCGAAAGGTTAAAACAAAATCTTATAAATGTTACCTTGATAGTATGCTATTCTTAACAATAAATGTACTACTTTGCATGTATTAACGTTTGCAATGGTGTGCCCTTTCCAAAAACTGATCTCTGATCTATTTTGATCCGCCATATTTGACAAACATTGATTCCAAGGAGAAACAGAACTTTATAGACAATCCGGTCTTCTGTTGAGAAGAAAACAAACAAAAGAATCAGCAAACAAAGAACTGCAACCACCTTATTCTCATTATCTTATTAGTGGGCCATCGCATTTATTCCCTTGTTTTAAATGGCGTGGACAGTACTGCGCATGTCACATCTTTAAGCATTCGTTAATGGAAACCTAACGGTCGTCCTATTGTAGTACAGGAAACTGGTTACCCTTAACTAGAGAGTATCACATCTTCCATAGTGTAAATGATAAGATAAAGAACAAATAGGAAACATTTATCAATCTATCGTTTCACTTTACTTAAAGTTTCATCAGTGTTATAGTGAAACACACCTATTCTATTGTTAATAAACTCTCCCACCTATAATAAGTAGGAGTAGTAGCAGTCGCTCAAGGAGTGAGTCGCTCAGTGAGTTGGTGAGTCAGTCGATGTCGGCCACTAAAAGTATCAGCGACCACCACTAGATTTCTCTGCGTCATTAAATATTATATCAAGTTCCTAACGTTTTGTACGTCGAACCTATTTTAGGACCGACTTAGTGAAATACAAGCCTCCACTCTACACTACAACAATCAGAGAATGAGAAATTTTTATATGATTTGCATTGGTTATCAGGTTCCACGTGCACTTGTTAAGCAAACGTTAGTATAATTTGTGGCGTTTCGAATTCAAGGAGAGACGACGCGTCCTTTTGAAGTTTCGAGAAATTAACAGATTGCAAGCATGAAAAACCGTAAATATTGCTTTATCCATGTAAGTGTATAATAATTCTAATACCAAAATTTTTTCTATTTTTTTCCATATCTTATTCTTAAAAGGATCTCTAATAAAAGTGAAACATGTTAGATTGATAAACGTTTCCTATTTGTCTTTATATTATCAAATGTCGAATTCCCATCCATATTTATCTATATGCTATCCCAACTCATAGTGCAATACATAATTTTTGTATTGTTTCATTTAAATACGTGTAAAATCCGCAAGCCGATATTGACAGAAAGTATAGTGTGTGAGGTGAAAACTAAATTAACTTAGGGACTTGCGAATAAATAGGCAAAATCTTTTCAATAAAGCAATGAAAGGGACAAATGGTTTTTGGACACAAGGGAAAAAAGGTCACCCGTTCGTATTTAATAATGTTTCAACCAATCGGTCTCTTTTTGAAATTCCTCTAACCGAGCAGTATGAAGGGGTTTTGAATAATCGATATGTTGATTAAGTGCCGCGCGGGGTTTTGTCGAGGAGAAAATCTATGATGGATTAGTTATTCAAAGAAAGAAAGAAAAAATCTAAATAAAATCTGGATGATTAAGTCACCAAAAGTCTAAGAGTAACAAAATAAGGGCAAAATCGAGAGCAAAGAGAGAAAAGAAAATTGACTGACCAGAATAGGAAGAAATAAATAATTTAAAAAAAATGGTGGGTGGTATTCTTTTTATAGACTGACATATGACCCTTCAATGTTAACAGAATGAAAACCAGTTATCAATCAAGCTACGTCAAAACTTTTAAAGCAGGAAACTCTCTCACACACACATATTACGAATCTATGCGTCTCCTTCTTTGAGAATATTTATTTTAGACGTCTTTGCTTTTCCGAAAGTTATTTGTAAAGGGTTCTTTAATGGCGTTTAATGGTAGAAACATTGGAATGTTCCCAACTCATCAAATTAACGCCCTTTTTTTATCAACAGGTGTCAATATTTAATACTAATGACATATTATTCAAAAAATTACAAAGGAGAGAGAACGAGGTCCGTCATCTGCCGTGTCTGACGCATATCTAATATGAAATAAGTATAAGTGAAAGACTGCAATACATCATGAATTTTCCTATTATACACTTCTTCAGAGGAAATATTCTACACATCTGTTCGAAACATCCATTCACTTTCGATGGTTTGGTTTGGTTAATTCTGTTTGGTGGCATATCAACACATCTATGGGTTATTTAATGCCAAAATCAAAATATTCTGAAAACAATTTTATGGTTTCAACTAAATATGCTCTCAACGTAAATGTATGCCTGCAACAACAGATAAAATATATTCTTGGTAATTCTACTAAAAATACGTATTGTTGATAATTTTTATATAAAGATATATTGCCAGTAACTTTACTATAAAAATGTATAACAGAGTCAGTGTGGTTCTGGGAACAAGGGCAATTAAGAGGTAGTTTAACTATCCTTAAAAACATCTCCTGATTAGTGACCTAGCTGCCGGATGTAGTTTGTCGTTATACCCAGGCTGATTCACTTTTGAAATGGAATTCAAATGTTTTTATAAAAGAAAATCCATTAATTCTTTAGAAAGTGCTTTGTTTACGTTTCAGATATGTAACTGAGCAGATATTAGCTTTCGAAAAATATCTGAATGAGTAATTGTGGGATTTACATAAAATGAAAAAAACGCCGGAGCAAATAGTTGTTTCTCATACAATGGGTGATAATAGTTTGATCCCTACCGTAGATTTCATTTTCTTTATTAAGATTTATTGAATTCGCTGTCTGATAGACGCAATACACATTTAAAATAAACATAAAAACGGCTCGTCTATTTGAAATACAGTATATCAGCCATAATAACATTTGTAGCATATATATATATATATATATATATATATATATATATATATATATATATATATATATATATATATTCGATTCTCTCGTCGTATTCGACGTATGAGGACCAAGCAGTTCAGTTACTCTGATCCAACAGCCAGACCCCAGCACATATGATTTGAATATAGTGCTGAAGGATTTGTTTAGAACCATCCACACTTTTTGAAAGCTGAATAAAGAGACGTGGTGCACTACGTGCCACAAATTCCCCAAACGACCCTCCGCAGTTTTTGAATTTAGAGTTGTCCTTCTAGACCACTTGCCATCCAAAGCTACAGAACCCAGTCTATATATATATATATATATATATATATATATATATATATATATATATATATATATATATATATACGCACACAAAAATTGGAACATATCTTGTGCCTCTTTTTATCTCTTAGGATTTCATCGGACTAGTTTATGATGAAGTTGCTACGTCTACACATGCGCACGAAACGAGAGATGTTGGTAGTTTCAAAACTTTTTGAAATGATATTTTTTTTTCCTTTTCATCAAGCTAAATTCATCTATAAATGATATATACAAAATTACTATATAAAATTATACACAAGAAATTTTTCATTTTTCATATATTTCGAAATATTGTTTTATGATATATAACATTATACAAAATTTTATATATATATATATATATATATATATATATATATATATATATATATATATATATATATATATATGCATATTGCGATGGAATCATATTTTTAAATAAATAATTATATTTAGGCTCCTACTTTTTGTATCAAGCACTGAAAGTTTTTAAAAAAATAATAACAAAAATACTAAAGAACTTCTGATTATTTACCTAACGAGTTCTTTCCTATTTTCTATATATTTTCGCAAACACACACACACACACACACATACATATATATATATATATATATATATATATATATATGTAAACAATCTGCCTAAAAAATGTATACACCCCTCAGGAAAGGAAAAACATGTTTTTCGTAGTTTTATCAAATTGCGATAACACTGTTTACTGTCGTATTTGCACGACATATGGCATTACCCTCATGGCTGTAGCATCAGCATCTCGTAAATGATGATTTGTATCGAAGAAAACCGACTACACTAGCGGCCCATAGATAACAAATTGAAAATGCATGTACATCAATCCCACTGGACATGTTGACCACCTTTGTCCAAGCAGCAGTTCGCCGTACTAATAAATGTCAGAAGCTACAGGCCACCATTTTGAGGAAGATTGTAGCGTCCAAAGTTAACTTATATTAATCTTGTGATGTCGAGACAAATTTAATATAACATATATATAGGTTTTTCTCTTCCTGAAATCTGTATATATATTTTTGGCGAACTCTATATAAAATAATCCACCCCATTTATATATTAGGTTGGTGCAAAAATAATGTCGTTTTCTCTTTTGAAGCTGAACGTCAAAAAACGACATTATTTTTGCACCAACCTAATATTTATATTTCGGAGAAATAACATAACAAGGGGCAAGGGATTACAAGGGAAAAGAATGTGTGGAGGGCCATGATCGCCTTCGTACTGACTTAAGAGACACAGTATATAAAAGAAAACGAAAAGTGTTTAGAATTTATAAAAGAGGATGACACTTTTCGGCATCCATTATTAGTATACATATATATATATATATTTCGGCATCCATTATTAGTATATATATATATATATATATTTCCAAGCGTAGGTTAGATGTGGTACAAGGGCACCCAGTGAAGATCGAACTCACTACTCAGTTGTAATGGTTCTACCGAACCAAGCTTGCCAACCATTATTGCATTACACCGCCTCGAGGCACATATATATGTTTGTGTTTGTATATATCGATATGCGATTGTCTATATTTCTGAGATGAGGTATTATGTACAGTATTTACACTAGTCGGACTATTGTCCTCATCTTTGTCGCCATATTTGTCACAACGTTTCGGCCGTTGTACGCTCCGGCCTTCTTCAGGTGGTTGGAATTTCGAACTGAACCCTTTATTTCGATCACTAGTTCCACGTGCCATGTTTGATGGATGTCAGTTATCAGTTATCTCCTGCTAATTTTCTGAAAGTTGAACTGAAATTGAACTCACCTTCTTTGGGTCCGTCACTGGATGTAACCAATGCCTTTATCCACTGTGCCATGTGTCCTTGAGGACATCTGGGTATGAACTTCTGAGTATTATAAACCTAATGTTTTCAGCATCATTTTTACCAGTGCTGATATTTTTGCTGTTATCATTGCATGTCTTTACCAGAGTTCATATTCCAACCACCTGAAGAAGGCCGGAGCGTACAACGGCCGAAACTTTGTGACAAATATGGCGACAAAGATGAGGACAATAGTCCGACTAATGTAAATACTGTATCTATATGCAAATTAAAAAAAGATCAAGTTGAATCCGAAAACAACAATAAAGGAACAACATACAAAAAACGAAAACGTGACATAGTCGGAGGGAGAATAATTTCCCCGGCGATGTAGTCGTCATTTACAGAGAGCGTTGCTTGGGAATAAGACGAGTGAAAAATGTTGGCTTACCTTTTTATACCGGTCCAGCCACTGTGAATTTTTGAGCGCGGTCTGGATTTCTGTATTGACCGAGAAATAACTTTACCACGATCTGCGCGGACTTCTTTTCGTCTTCATTTATATGCTTTATCTCTTAAGTCAGGACGCAGGCGATCATGGCCCTCCACACATTCTTATCCCTTGTGATCCCTTGTGCCTTGTTTTGTTATTTCTCCCAAACCCTGTTCTACGATCATTTTACTCAAGTTCATCAAATATGGCGCAAGCTACTTTCTTTTGTCCCTCTTTCTCTCAATCTGTCCTGGGAGCTTCAGGTTCTCCAAGCCACCTTCTCATTACGTGCCCCCAAAATTTCAACTGCCTCTTCTTGATTGTATCTGCCTATATTTCTGAGATGAGGTATTATGTACACGATTTACATTATTAGGACTATTGTCTTCATCTTTGTCGCCATATTTATTACAACTTTTCGGCCTTTCAGTATCTGTCTATATATCTGAGATGAGGTATTATGTACACTATTTACATCATTCAAACTATT
>CAHIKZ030003505.1:222500-282500 GCA_903632075.3 Acanthosepion pharaonis
ATATTGTAACTGCGATTGTAACCCGGGAAAATAAGCGGGATTGAGTGCGTCGTGAATTCTTTCTCCTCGATTTACCAGTTTAACGAAGACAGATTCTGCATCCATTGTTAGAGATATACTGACTTCCCTTCCAGAAGATATTTCAAACATTCGACACCCTACACATCTGGTTACGAGTCAGAGTATGCCGAACATTTATCTGGGAACAAAAATATTCCAAGATAACTAGACGTCCAATCAGGATTTATTTTTAGTATAGACGATATTAACAGTATAAGATATGACACAGTCTGTGATCAGAGAAACAGAAAGAAAACAGAAAGGATATCCAGACAAGGTATTAACGGAATGCAGGGTGAATGGACTGTCGATCAAGCGTAAAATTGATTGTTTTTTTACGGTTTATCTACCTTTTGGTGGTTGTTTAAAGCTAGAAAATATTTTTAAATTATGAGAATTTTTTTTTATATTAATTATTTAATGATACAAGATTTACTAATTAACCAATATCTGGCGGGAGACGAGGTGGTTTCATGCCTTTCCCAAGGGTCTTTAAGTAAAAGTGAGTATAACAAATGCAATTTCTCATTCGGCGCCGTTATCATTACACCAGTCGCCCACCTATGCTTACAGTATCTGGTATACCCAAGCGGTCACCCATGCAGGATCGACGTCGCTTAACTTTACAGTACAGTAACCAGTGTTTCGGCGTGATATGGCCGTAAATCTTCAAATGTAAAAAAGACTGAATTCATGGTTGTCAGCAAGGGAGACAACCTAAAATGTGAGTTACGTAAGTTCTGGAGATGTCAAAATCCATCAAGTACACAAAATGTAAATATGTGGGAAGTGTTTTAACAGAGAACAGAATATGTGGCACCGAAATCCGAAGTAGCATTGGAATAATGAAAGATGCCTGCCAAAAGCTAAGCGAAATAACAGAAACAGGAAATGATTATTAGAAACAAGGAAAAGATTGCTACACTGAGTGTTGTTTAATAACAATCATCTCATATGTCAGGGAGTGGTAGGTAATTTCCTTTCAGATGAAGAAAGGGATTTAAGGCAATATAGATGTGGTTCTAGAGAAGGATGCTGACAATACTTTCCGGGGGAGTGCATATAAAAAACGAGGAACATGTAACTAATCTAAGAAAGTAGGAAAAAGAAAGAAAGTACATGAGAAAAATGAAACGTGAAAAAGTAGGAAGGAAGGAAGGAGGGAAGGAAGGAAGGAAGGAAGGAAGGAAGGAAGGAAGGAAGGACGGAAGGAAGGAAGGAAGGAAGGAAGGAAGGAAGGAAGGAAGGAAGGAAGGAAGGAAGGAAGGAAGGAAGGAGGGGAAAGGAAGGAAGGAAGGAAGGAAGGAAGGAAGGAAGGAAGGAAGGAAGGAAGGAAGGAAGGAAGGAAGGAAGGAAGGAAGGAAGGAAGGACGGAAGGGGAAGGAAGGAAGGAAGGACGGAAGGAAGGAAGGAAGGAAGGAAGGAAGGAAGGAAGGAAGGAAGGAAGGAAGGAAGGAAGGAAGGAAGGAAGGAAGGAAGGAAGGAAGGAAGGAAGAAAGAAAGAAAGGAAGGAAGGAAGGAAGGAAGGAAGGAAGGAAAATCTGATGCAATCTAAGAAATTTTGAATAAGAAAAATAAGGAATTGCGTCGGTCAAGAAATAAAACGAGAAAAGAAAGAAAGAAAGAAAGAAAAACAAAAAGAAAATGAATATGACAAATCTCAGAAATTATGCAAAAGAACTGAAAAATGGAACATGAAAAAAGAAAGAAAGAAAGAAAGAAAGAAAGAATAAGAAAGAAAGAGAGAAAGAACGAAAGAAAATCTAAGAAACTAAGAGGGAAATGGAATTGTAAAAATCGAGAAACAAAGCAAGAAACAAAAGATTGAACGAAAGAAAGAAAGAAAGAAAGAAAGAAAGAAAGAAAGAAAGGAAGAAAGAAAGAAAGAAAGAAAGAAAGAAATATGCCTTCCAAAAGCTTAGGAAAGGATGATGTCATTATTAACAGAGAAAAGAAGGCTAAACTGACTTCCATTTAATAACAATCATCTTATATGACAGAGCATGGTAAATAATTTTCTTTCATGTGAAGGTGAAACTTGAGGCAAAATAAATGTTGACCTACGGAAGGCTGCGGAGAATACCCTGGTCGGAGCATTTAAACAACGAAGAGATTTTAAGTAAAATGAATATGATAAAAAAAAGTGAATTATTTTTATAATCAGAAGGTGATTGCTGAAATTTATCGGAAACTTTGTAATTTGGGGAGGGAATATTTTTTTTCAATTTTGGAAATAACCAAACATCACAGGGAGGTTATTAAATTTTCTGACGTTGGTGGAAGGTTTTCATTTTTTATGGTTTTCTCAGCCAGGGACTTGCGACAACCTAACATCATTCACAGGTTCAACGTGGTATTGCAGTGGTTATCTATCAGGGCAGATTTCTGTTGTTGTTTTTTTTTCAAACGAAGGTTTTCCCGTGCTCATGTATAAATATTTACTGGCTATTATTTACCACAGACACAGGTTGTAGTCATCTCGGATTTAAATTGTCACTCTTCGTATCCCTGGATTTTCATAAAGACACTCTTGCACATTTTCACTGAATAATTTATGGTTTCTTTTAAATTCTGTTCAAGTTTCTCAATTTTTTCAGAATCAGAAATATATCTTAATTTTCAGAAAAGCAGCCAAAACGAACCTAGCAGGCAAACTCTATATGTAATGACTCTTCAGGACATGTAAAGGCCTGCAGAGCCGAGAATATGCCAACTGCATCACAAAAATAGAAAGAATATTCCCACAAAAGCAACCACCTAAATTGCTGGATACTTGGACAATTAATGTTTTCCTATAGCCTCAAGTATAAACCCGAAACATATTTACACATAGTCTCAAGTACAAAGCCAACCACTATTTACCTATAAACTCAATTTTATTAAAGCTTCATCAGCGAATGATGATTTTTTCTTCATATCTTTTTCTCTGATGAAGCTTTAAAAAAAGTGATAGATGCTAGATTGATAAACGTTTTCTATTTGTTCTATATCTTAACATTCTATCGGATTTCGATTCATATTTGATCTGCATTTGATTCGAATTCATATAGACTCCAGTACAAACATAACGGTCGATGTTTTTCGTAATTCCTCATGTATAATACGCATTTTTCTAAAAAGTAATAAGCTAAATTAGGAGTGCGTATTATGCACAGCTACAAACAAAAATGCCGTCTCATAGGTCGATTTCAGTTGCAAAAGGACTACTCACCACAAAAATTCGACAATTTGATACTAACATTCGGCGATTGCGACACCATAAGAATGTCAAATACATTCATATCTACCTAACAATACAAACAAATGTAAAATAAAATAAGAATTATCATAAAACTAAATTAGAATAATATTATTCTATGTTTAAATGCTGGCTGGAATGAAATTCAAGATTTACAATTTATAGGGTTTGATTACCAAACAAGGGGTGCGTATTATGGTATTATGTAGAAGCATTTTCCCCCACTTTCAGCACAATTTCGTATTATCGATGAAGGCGTATTATACATAGGGAATTAATGTATTTAAATACGCAAGTTTAAATCCAGCCAATGTTTACCTATAGCCTCAAGTATAATAATTTAAAGGAAAACTCCACCTTAATTAATCCAACAAGGGTCGGAATATTGTAAATTCTACCAACCCACCATTACAAGATGTGAGCGATCGTACCTCTTCACCTTTTAGGATTTTTGTTTATTTAAGCAATACCTCATTTTCGCAATACCTCATTTAAGCAATACCTCATTTAAGCAATACCTCATTTATGCAATACCTCATTTAAGCAATACCTAATTTAAACAATTACCTCATTTACGCAATACTTAATTTTCGTAATACCTAATTTAAGCAATACCTCATTTACACAATATCTCATTTTCGCAATACATAATTTAAACAGTTACCTTATTTAAGCAATACCTTATTTAAGCAATACCTAATTTTCGCAATACCTAATGTAATGTTTTACGCAATACCTCATTTTCATAATACCTTATTTAAGCAATACCTCATTTAAGCAATACCTCATTTTCGCAATACCCAATTAAAACAATTACATCATTTTCGCAATACCTAATTAAAACAATGACTCATTTATACAATACCTCATTTTTGCAATGCCTCATTTACGCAATGCCTCATTTTCGCAATGCCTCATTTACGCAATACCTCATTTTCGCTATACCTAATTTAAGAAATACCTCATTTTCGCTATACCTAATTTAAGAAATACCTCATTTTTGCAATACCTAATTTAAGCAATACTTCATTTTCGCAATACCTAATGTAATGTTTATGCCTCATTTACGCAATACCTAATTTTCGCAATACCTAATTCAAGAAATACCTCATTTTCGCAATACCTAATTTAAGCAAAACCTCATTTACACAATACCTCATTTTCGCATAACTTAATTTAAGCAATACCTCATTTACGCAATACCTAACTTAAGCAATACCTCATTTGTGATGTTTCTTTAGTTCACCAATCGTTTCGTTCCCTCTGTCATGCACGTTGTTGCTGTTTTCTTTGACTTCTTTTGCCTTTATTGTGCACTTGATTATTTTTTTTTTTTTTTAATTTTTCCATGCCATCTCGCAAGTTCCTATCTCCCAAATATTCAAACTATTTGTTTCTGGTGAAAGCATTAGTTCGTTTTTAGTTCGTATTATTTCAAAATGATCTTGTTATTCACAGTTTCTGATCATAGTATCCTCAAATTGTCCTCGTAGCCGCATCTTTCTCTTCATTATCTTAAATATTACTTTCGGACATCCATTGCTGCATATGAGATTAGATATTACATCGCCATCTTGCGTTTTTTTTTTTTCTTTGTTTCTAAGGTCATTTTTAGATCCGTTAATGCATTGATCAGTTTCTAATAATCATCGTTTGTTATTCATATCCATCTTCGGATTCCTCAGTCACTCTGCAGCTATAATACTACTCAGATAGTGCAATTTCTGCACCTGCTTATTACTGTTGATATATTACGCCGATTACTGTGCGGAAAGATATTTCACTCAGCTATAAGTTCAGTGTAATTAACCTCTGTCTTATTGTCGCCGTTGACTCGGTCTTTAGCCAACTCAGCGGATATATTGTTTACTATAATAAAAACCGGAAGACAGCAACAGGAAATTTTCAGTCGGCCATTGTCTGTTTGCCCACTTTAAATGGCGACTGCGCAACAGATTAGATTCGTTTTAATGAGAATTTGTGCTGCGAGCAGTTAGATTTTCTCCAATTATTTTACAACTGCTTTAGGGAAAAAAAAATAAAGAAAGAAGTAAAAAGAAAAGGAATATGACAATCTCAGAAAGTATGAAAGAGAAAGAAAAAGAATTGTGAAAAACGGATGGTGAAAAAGAAAGAAAGAAAAAGAGTAGAAAATATTAAAAATCTGTGAAACTAGGAAAAAGAAAAAAGGATATTTGAGAAATAAAACGTGAAATATAAAAAAGGAAAGAAAGAAAGAATGAAAGAAAATCTGATGTAACTAAGAATCTATGAAAAAGAAAAATATGGAATTGCGAAGGAAGAAAAAAGAAACCTCAAAAGAAAGAAAGAAAGAAGGAAGAAAGAAATCATGAAAACTCTAAGAAACACAGAAAAGAAAAAAAAGACACGTGAAAATGAAACGCCAAACAGAAAAAGAAAGAAAGAAAGAAAAATATGATAAATCTCTGAAACTATGCAAAATAAAGAAAAGAACTGAAAAACGAAACTAGAGAAAAACGAGAAATAAAATCTAACAAAATGTAAGAAACTATGAAAAAAGAAATTGTGAAAGTCTAAAAACGAAACGTGAAAAGAAGAAAGGGAGAAAAATCTGACAAATTCTTAAAAAATATGAAAAAAGAAATGTGAAGAATAAAACGTGATAAAAGGAAACAAAAAATGCGACATAGTTTAAGAAACTACAAGGAAAAATGGAAATGTAAAGATCAAAAAACAAAACAAGAAAAGAAAAAAGAGAGAAAGAATGTAAACAAAATATTACAATTAAGAAAACGTGAAGGAAGAAAAAGACGAAACGTGAGAGAGAATTAAAGAAAATAAATCAAGATTGAAAACGGAAAAAATGAAACGAAACGAAAATAAAAATAAGAAAAGAAACATTAAAATATATTAAGAATTTTCAATGAAGGAAAATAAACAGGATAAAGAAAGGAAGAAAGGAAGAAAAAGAAAAATATAAGTCAATGACTTGACATCAGCCACTTCTTATTTATAATCCTAAAATAGAAGTCTCCAGGCCCAGTTCTGAAAGGACGATACGAAAAGACAAAAGACGACAAAATACTGAACAAATGAGAGAAATTATGAAACGCTAAAACGAAGCTAATAACAAAAATTAGAATTTTTATTGTATTTAGTTAAACATGTCGGAAAAGAGAAAGGATTCAATTTATGAGATTGAAGGAGACAATGAGAAAAAGTGAAAACATGCAAATGGCAGCGCGTGAAGGCGTAGAGCTTGGAACTTTACAAATTGCACGCACACCAGACAAAAAATAATCTTACAAAGCGATTAATTAATCTTTCTAAATTTAGAATTGCAAGAAATAAGAATTTGATCTGATTTAGATTCTTCGAGAAGACCTGCAGATGACGACGCGATCAGTGGGATTCGAATAGTTTCAGACCATTGTTTTCTAAAAACAATGGTCACAGCGTTCTGCATATAGAGCCTATCACTACTGCAAATTTCAACCGAATTGACGTGTCGAAATTTCATCCAATTTCACAACGAAAACAGTGCGTATGTAGAAATGGTTTTCTCCCGAGAAAACGAGCAATTTTTTCATACCGTATGCTTTTATTGATAAAAAATGTTGACCTTCTTCAGACATAATATTATGAATTACGTACATATATGGCGTAATTACGGAACGCGTGATGTTGGGGCATCATATGTAAAACGAACTCGATACCCCAGTTTTTTTTTATTACTTGCCAATCAATAAGTTGTAGAAGGTATCGATAAAATTCGCTTAATTATGTCACATGCCCACACAAAGAGATAGACTAGATAATCTAGCGGGAATAATTAGCATATCATTTTTTCTGCGTCGAACGCCCGGAAATATATTGTATGCAAAATGTTGGCTATAAAAAAAGTATAAATAAGTATAAAAAGCAAAGACGAGAGGAAAGGAACAGAAACAAAGACGGAACTATGCAAACGCTTCACCTACATATATTAAATTTTAAAAAAATCTGTTCGAAATTCCCTGAAGGTTACCAGGATCGACAAACACATGAAGAAGGCTAGGGGAGACAACTGTTGAAACGTTGTTGCAATAACAACAAAGATTAGAACAATGTCCCAGATCTAAATCATGTAAATCTTGATAACCTCTCATTCCAGAAATTCAGACGGAAATTTGCCTGAATTTGTTACCCTTATTTAATTTAGAATCTTTTTTTAAGCTGCCATAATGGCTCACCGTACTTAACACGCTAATATAGAATTATCTGCGAAAATTTCTCTGTTTCTTTTTTTTAATTTTTTCTACGAACGATCGATATGACAACAGATACACTAATGGCCTCTTTTGCTCTGAAAATTGGCTGCTAGTCGCATCTTTAGAATCTGAATCTCTGATAGATCGTCATTGTTCAGGAGTCATGCAGACAGACCACTTACGCTTACAGAAGGATTATAAACGAGGAACGTAGTTCTGTAGCTTGTTAGGCAAGAGGAATGAAATTTCGTATATTGACTGTCAATATACGCGTCACGCAAATTTCCTTACTAAACTTACCATTTACAAGACATTCGAAGATAATCTTTGTTATCGAAATTGTGTTAACAGATATTTAGTAGAGTTTTAAGGAAGGCAATGTAGACATCGCGCTGGGCTCTATAAAAATATTAAATAAGGTGATGTAGATCTACTGTCATTGACTCCCCAGCGGTAACTACAAGACATCTTATGCGAGCATGTAAGTGCAGGATTAGATTAACGAATAATAATAATAATAATAAAGAGAGAAAGAAAAAGTGACGAAAAAGGAAACAAAACTAAGGTAGCTGCTGTATAATATGATAATGAGAAGAACACCATATAATAATAATAATAATGATAATAATAATAATAATAATAATAATAAGGCAGTAAATACAAACAACATTTACATTTAGTAGATTCTGTAGTAAATCAAAACAGAAGCCAAGAACCAACTATTGCAGCAAAAGATATGAAAAAGAAAGCCAAGGATAAAGCCCTTGAACAGATGAAACAACGCTGGCAAGACAAACCTCTGCATGGCCAATATCCAGAACGTGCAAATAAAACCCAATGTTGATAAAGTTAATACTCATCGATGGTTACGAGCATCTGGATTAAAGTCTGAAACTGAAGGCTTTTATTCTTGCAGCGCAAGACCAGAGTCTTTTCACTAGGAATTTTCAGGCAAATATCATACATAATAATGTGGATCCAAAATGCAGGTTCTGTGACAAATACCAAGAAACAATAGACCATCTAATCTCAGGATGTTCTATACTTGCCCCAAATGAATATAAAAATCGTCACGATAGAGTGGGGCAATACTTACACTGGACAATGTGCAAACACTTTGAAAATGTGTAAGCAAACACTGGTATGAACATCGGCCAGCGCCGGTTACAGAAATAGAAGATGTCACCATTCTATGGGATTATACCATCCACACAGACAGAAAAATTGAAGCAAATAGGCCGGACATTATTGTCAAAAACCAGAAAGAAAAAAACTTGCCTACTAATTGATATGGCTTGTCCAGCGGATTGTAACATAGCAACCAAGGAATTTGAAAAACTATCAAAATACAAAGACCTGGAAATTGAAATAGAAAAAATGTGGAAATTGAAAAACAAGAATAATACCAGTGGTAATAGGTGCACTTGGAATTATAAAAATGGAACAAAACAACACATTGAAATCCTGAAACCCCAGCTTAAGAGACATACAGAAAATTGTCTTATTAAGTACAGCACACACACTAAGGAGAACTTTGTCTATGTAACGCTAGCAACTTCATCGGAGATAAAAAAAAAAATAAAAAAAAAATTAACATGAAATGTGGCCATAACAACACACCACGACCTGCCTTAGGTCTTTCCGCAGACTTGGTAGGTAGTGTGTCCATAGCAGAAATCGAATGATGATGATGATGACAATAATAATAATAATAATAATACAGTGTAACCCGGATATAAGAGACCTGGATATAAGAGAAACCCGGATGTAAGAGAGTTGTCGGGACCGGAGAAGAAGTCTCTTATATCCGGGTTTCTCTTATATCCGGGTTGATCCATTTTATATACATTAACACAGGCTCTAATTTGGGGCCAGAGAAAATCTCTCTTATATCTGGGTTTCTCTTATATCCGGGTCTCTTATATCCGGGTTACACTGTAATAAGAAGAAGAAGAAGAAAAAGAAGAAGAAAAAGAACCCCGTACACCTCAGTGATTACGTAATGCAGGGTTAAAAGCTGAAATCGAAGGTTTTATTCTTGCTGCAGAGGACCAATGCCTGTTTACTAGAAATTAACAAGCGCGCAGACTAAAAAAATTGTGTTAGCCTTAAATGCAGATCCTGTGATAAATATCCATAAACAATTAATCATTATTTACATTATTAGGACAATTTTCCTCATCTTTGTCGCCATATATATCACAACGTTTCGGCCATTGTACGCTCCGGCCTTCTTCAGGTGGTTGGAATGTAGAACTGAACCCTTTATTTCGCTCACTGGGGTAGACTGTTCTAGTTCCACGTGCCATGTTTGATGGATGTCAGCTATCAGTTATCTACTGTTAATTTTCCCTCTGAAAGTTCTCCACTGCCTTAACCGGGTATTGAACTCACGCTCTTTGCGTCCTGTCACTGGATCTAACTACAGGAAAATCTGCAACTTCTAGGGGAAGGAAACTGAAAGAAATTGGTATGAACACCACCCAGACATTTACGGAGTTAGGACCTGTTACAATTCTATGGGGCTACACGATACACACAGATAGAAGAATCAAAAGCTAACCTCCCAAACATTGTTATTAGAGACTGCAAATACAAAAAGTGCCTCCTTATTGATATGGCAGTCCCTGCAGACTGCAATATATCTTTGAATATCTTTAAAAAGCTATCAAAATACAAGGACATTGAAATCGAAATCTCAAAAATGTGGCACATGAGGACATCAACAATCCCTGTTGTAGTTGGAGCCTTCAGATTGATTGGAAAAGATTCCAATAGACTCACTGAACGGATTCCTGGAAGTCCATGCCTTAAAGTAATACAAAAAATAGTTCTCACGAGTACAGCGCTCACCTTACGAAGGGCTTTATCTATGCAAAATATGTTTGAGTTTTTTGGGGTTTTTTTAATCAGTCAGTGGAAAATGTAATGACGCCATTTCTAACCTTAGGTCTCTGAGCGGTACCCGGAAAGAAATGTGTACACACCAGAAATCAAAGGAAATAATAATAATAATAATAATAATAATAATAATCTGACATGAGTTTTTTTTCAGTTGAGGTTGGGGCTCGAGGTTTCTGATTCATTCTAAAGTCTACTGCATTTCTATCGTCCGGTTCAAACTCCTCCCCGATATTTTGGACAGGTGTAGAGGTGTATCCCTTGCTTAGGCTTGAGCTTCTGGTTCCTTTTCACGTATACTTCAATTCCATACTTCTAATGTCTCCGCCTGAAATTAGATTTAATATTTATAAATTTATTTTTTACTCAATCATCATCATCATCCTTCGACCTTCCTATGGTTGCTCGAAACTCCACTGATAATCCCTTTCCACACTATTTGGTCTTGTATTGCTGTCCCTTGGACCCCCAATGTTCAAACATGAATCCTGAGCTATGGTGTCTGGGAAAGTCAATTTTCGTGAGAAGACACTTACAGAGGGATGCCATATGAGTAAGGATGAGATGATTTCCCTGTCCGCTGTAAAAGTCTTTGTTTGAGCTTAAGAGAGATTGGTATCTTTTCTCCGTATATTGTGTTAAGCGATGCATGGGATTTAAAACTAATGTTCTTGATTTTTCTAAATAGATTTTTATATGTTTCATCCAGTCGTCGTGCAAGACGAGCAGATAATGTCCAAGCTTCTGATCCATAAAGTTCGAAAGGTTTGGACGTGTCAGGAGGGTGGAAGGGGGCATGGGTTCACCTATCGTCCGGTTCAAACATCTCCCCGGTATTTTGAACATGAGTTGAGGTGTATTCCTTGTTCGCTACTTATGATTGAGTTTCCGGTTTATTGTGAAGTCTTTTCCTTTTCTTTCACTTTTGGTGGCACCTTGCGTCTTGGTAGCGTTATCACTTTGCTTCAAGCGAATTGATAAATCAAAAAAAAAAAGAAGAAAGAAAGAAAAAGAGAATGGATGTCGCTGTTCAGGCAAATCCTCAATATATTTTGATAAACATGAGACCGGTTTTACCCAACGTTGTGGGTCCATTTGAAAGAGTTTCCGATGAATCGTTTCAAGAGGTTTAAAGAAATAAAAAAAAAATAGGAAGGGTCAAGAAAATACTAAAGCAAGGCGCTTGCTATGCAATGTGACTTGTTGTCCCTTGATTTTCAATGGAAAGTCACTAGGTAAAATCTCGAGGACTACGAATAACAGATGGTAGATAAACAACCATGAAAACACTTGAAACGTGCGTTTTAAAAAAAAAAAGCAATCGTTTACACGTGATGTTTACATGTTGCAGGGCGGAGATAATTATTTTCCGAAGATGAACACGAGAAAATGTTTTCAACAGGGAATTAACGATAGCTTGCCAGTCAATACACACCGAACAGCCATCAATGTCTCAAAAACTTGGACCCTTGCCGAATGCCACCTGTAGCTTGCGAAATATAGGCAAAGTTAGCTAGAAAGACGGAGAGAGAAACAAATCGAAAATAAAGGTCGAGCTGATAGAGAAGAGACAGACGTATCGATCCAATAAGAGAAGAAAAAAAAATTGTTTCTTTTTTTTTATTTTAACTTGAGGTTTAAATTGTCGAAAACAACAGAAAGCACACTGTGAACTTCCAACTACGTTTCCAGTAAGATAACAAAAAGTGTTAACCTCCAGATGAATGATTCATTGCGTCTTTTCAGGCTAACGTCTTTTCGTTGACCTGAAGTGGTAACATTGAATCAATTGTTAGGTCTGCAATTGCTACGAAAATTTGGTTCACTGTGTCGCGTTAGACAGTTCAGCTCACCAGAAACGATCTTACATATTTATAAGTTTACTATTTGTCCTTGCTTCAAATATAGTTCCCACATCTGGTCTGGTGCTCCCGGTATTATATTTAAAGATTCAACGATATATTTAAAGAATCTGCAATGATAGTGGTCTTGACCTGGCATCTCAGCTTTAGTAATTTTATTCCTACTGACTTAACGTACTTTCCCTTTGACTTTAATATAAAAACTTCCATGGTAATTATTCTATGGTAACTATACTGGAGTGAAATAAAAACTTCGCACAGCAATTACTCATTCCGAAAATATTAACAAACAAATGCTAAAATAATATATAGCACTCACTGGATAGAAAGGTACGACATGTTCGTAGCATTTTATGCAAAAATACTTCTTTATAGAAAAGTGTTGTGAAGAAATTTCCTCTGTGGTATCTAGATTTTATGAATGTACGTACAGTACTAGATTGGCGGTAAGGTCTCATCATTTTACAGCTGAAATGGCTAAATATGACCCTAAGTTCTCTGCTAACAGTTTCTTTTCATCGCACTTCTTACTTGTAGAACACTCGTCCAGCTTCTTGCTTCCCAGTCAAGTTTGATCTTCAAAAATTTAATGCAATGTCAATCGTTATCTTTTGTCTTAATTCTTGTTCTTTTATTATGATTCTCTTTAGTATTCTTCTCATATTTTCTAACACTCAGTAATCTCTTGTGTCGTAGTGACTTTATTGCCTTGTTTGGGGTGAATGATTGAAATATTTGTGCGTGTGTGTGTGCGTGTGTGAATAAAAACAAAAGGAAAACTTCATTTACATTGTCCTTTTACAGATATATTTTTATATGTTTTTACTGAAATGTTACAAACATCCATACATACATACATATATATATATATATATATATATATATATATATATATATATATATATATAGGTAGATAGATATAGGTAGATAGATATAGATATAGATTATAAATAATACTTCTCAGACAAGGAAATAATCTCTGAGGGATTTTCCTACTTGTCAAAGATATTTGTAAATTTGGAAAAGTCGATCATTAAAATGAACACAACATCACTGTTCTTTTTAATAATCTATCGTATTAATAAAAATCCATTACTTTTAAAAAAAATTTTTCTAGAAGAATCGCTTTGTTTACATTTGGATACAAACTGTGCAGATATGAAACTTTCGAGAGATCTATGATGAGAAAAGTTTTATTTAAAGGTACAACTCAGCCTTACTCGACCTTACATCTTGGCGCCAGTCCCTTTCTCATTACCATAACTTAGCTTCATTGTGTCTTTTATGTAAATAATTTTAAGGTAATTGTTCTAACGAACTTTCCACTATGGTACCAATACTTTATGAATTCAAGCGAAGTACTAGATTGGCAGTATGGTCTCATCATTTTACAGTTGAAAAGGTTAGATATAACTGCAAGTTCTATGCTAACAGTTTCCTCTATCGCACTTCACTATTGTGGAAATCTTTTTCCGGTTTCCTGCTTTCCAGTCAAGTTTATCTTCAAAAAATTAAATGCAATGTTGTGCGTTATCTTTTGTCTTCTTAAAACCCGTTCTTTTATTCTCCTCTCTCTTTAAAATTTTTCTCATATTCTCTAACACCCAATAAAAACATGCTTTCTAACACTCAGTAATCTCTTGTGTCGTAGTGACTTTATTGCCTTGTTTGGGGTGAATGATTGAAATATGTGTGTGTGTGCGTGTGTGTGTGCGTGTGTAAATAAAAGTGGCTTTATTACAAAACGGAGCAGGTCTATTCAAAAACTAAACTATGGAGGGAAGAACGTTGTTATTATTATTATTATTATTATTATTATTATTATTATTATTATTATTTTCTTTGATTTCTGACGTTTACACATTTCTTTCCGGGTCCCGCCCAGGGACCTAAGGTTAGAAATGGCATCATTTTCCACTGACAAAAAAAAAAACAAACAAATTACATAGATAAAGCCCTTCGTAAAGTGTGGGCTGTACTTGTCAGAACAATTTTTTGTATCTCCTTGAGGCATGGAATTCCAGGAATCCCTTCAGTTAGTCTACTGCAATCTTTTCCAACCAGTCCTAGGGCTCCAACTACAACAGGGATTGTTGATGTTCCTATATGCCACATTTTCGAGATTTCTATTATTATTATTATTATTATTATTATTATTATTCCTTTGATTTCTGATGTGTACACATTTCTTTCCGTTTCCCGCCCAGAGAACTAAGGTCAGAAATGGTTTTATTGTAGATAGATAGATAGATAGATAGATAGATAGATAGATAGATAGATAGATATGTAATGAATATCCAGGTAAAAACATCTAGTCGAGAGCTCAATGTACGAGAATAATAACAAATCATACAGGGCAATATTATTAAGCAAAATTAAAAAAAAAAACCAAACTTACATCTGAATTTTCCAGCTATAAACTTAAATTTATTTCAACAGTTGGTTTACACTGCATCTAACGACTGGTTTAAATGCACCAAATACAGGAAAGAAATTGATTTTATAAAAGAAAAAAAAAACAGACAAGGAGGAAAGAAAAAAAAAATTGTGGTAGCAGGAGGCAATAAATGACAGGAACGTGTAAAAATGAAAACAGAAAAGAGAGGAAGATATCTTGTTGAATGAAAGGGCGTCGGGTGAGTTTTTAACGAAACTGTTCCAAACATCTCTTCTGTCAAATGCCATAAGAATAGCTGATTTTTTTTTTGTTTTTTTTTTTTTGTTTTTTTTTTTTTAAATATATATATATATTAAATGTGGCACAACGTCGAAAGTATGTTACTTGAAAAAACACACATCTGAAAACTGAAATAATTTTGATAGTATTATATAAACATATGCATATATATTACATTAATATATTAGTAATACATAACACATAAACCATATTATTATCAGTCCACCAAATAAATCATAAGAAGCAACAACAGGAAAAAAAACTTTAAGATAAATATAATTATAAAAATAAAGACTTATTGTAAGGATAGTTTAAACCTATTTCTAGGGCGGCATTTAAATATAGTTTCATTTTTTTAGTTTAATAATTGATCTATGTTTTCGTATTTAATTATATTAAGTTTTCCCTCGCGGTAAAGGTTAAATTTGTAGTGCGTTTGTGACTTAATGAGGATTTTCTATGCAATTTGGTGTGTAAAACCTCTGTGTTTTAAATTCCAAAATTGTTTTCACAGAGCTGTTTGATATTATCGATTCGTCTGAAAATGAATGCCTGTAATTGTATAATCTCTGCTTCTAGTTCCCAGTTGAAATTTCTATGTATGTTTTTTTTTTTAATTATTTCCATTTGGGAATATGTTTGCTTAGTAAATGATGTTTTCATATCGACATTTACCTCCAACTAGGTATTCATCTTTGGTCCTACACTTGCAAGAATTGTCCTTGTTAAAGTATTCATTTAATTTAATTTATTTATATTATGAGAATTTATAATACTACATATGTTACTAGTGCAGAAATCCGAGTTTCTCTTTTACCCATAGTACTGTGACCCCACGAGCCACGACTACTATCCCCAAGCCGGTCAGTCCAGAGCGTTAGAAGCCGGTTCAAGCAAGGATATATAAGTGATAGAAATTAGGAGAATGAGTTCCACCACGGAAGATGTGAACGAGTGGTGCAATATCGAGTCTAGTACGCTACCTCTTCATCACCGAGGCCCGTTGGTACAGTTGGTATGGCGTTTGCCTGATAACGTAACTGTCCGGGTTCCAATTTTCGGAAGTGGATCCACACGGCTGATGCGTCCCAAATATAGGACGAAACGGCTGTCTAATGCTTTCTGCATTCTGTTGAGGTTTCTTTTAGACTCGATGAATTACTTAATTATAAGTATCAAATCCTCGTAATAATATCTATCACTTGTATATCATTGCTTGAACCGGCTTCTAATGCTCTGGATGCAGCGGCTTGGGAATAGAAGTCGTGGCTCGTTGGAGGCACAGTTCTATGGGTAAAGAAACTCGGATGAGTTCCACCACGGAATATGAGAGTGAGCGGCGCTATATTGAGTCTGATTTGCTATCTCTTCGTCACCGAGGCGCGTTCGAACAGTTGGTATGGCGTTTACATGATAACCTAACTGCCAGAGTTTCAATTCTTTGTAGTGGATGCGCACTGCTGATGAGTCCCAAATATAGGACGAAACGGCCGTCCAGTGCTTTCTGCATTTTGTTGAGGGTTTCTTCTTGACTCGATGAATTATTTAATTTTATTTTATATATATATATATATATACTAGCCGCATGGCCCGGCGTTTCCCGTGCTTGGTTCAAAAGTCGTACGACTCATACAGCAATCGCTATCACTTGACTTAAAATATTTTGCCCTTCCTTGCCTTTAAAGAAGTGCCCTTTGTCGTGCTGATGTTGCTACATGCCTTACTTCTTGCCTATCTCACACTGCGAATTTTTCTAAGCTCTATACTAAACATTAAATCTGTTACGACAAAAAAACTAAACAAAATGAACACAAAACGATCAGCTTTAAAAAAAAGGATTCGTAACTGGAAAAACCGAATGAAAAAAGAATGTTAACAACAAATACTTTTTCACACCCAACCCAGTTCTGTGGTATCAGAAGCAACGTTGAGTTTAAGCAAGCGAATGATCCAATTGAAGTAAAGTGCCATGCAGATTTAAATTTTTCCCACTTGTAACGAATGCAGCTATCGATTTTTTCCATGCTAGTTAATATTCGTGTCAGTCAGCTGTTGACTCTCACGTTGGCCAATAGAATCTTCCTGCCTATTCGTGGCAGCCAGCTATAGGCTCTCACTCTGGCCAGTAGAAAATGGCCGCAAACTACATGAAAACTGCCGTAGAAGCATGAAAAAATCGATTATTTCCACTATCGATGGGAGTTCGGAAATGCAAAGTCGGTGTTGGCCTTCCCGCTAACTTGGAGCTTGTGTATGTAAACTTTGGTGCAAATCCGTCGAAAGTTACGGCCGTGCATTCGTTACACACACACACACACACACACACACACACACACACACACACACATCCTGCCTTTTATATATATATATATATATATATATATATATATATCGGTACTACATGAAAATTCTAAAAAATCAGCATACCGTGATGAAAACGTAATGATAAATATAGGTTAACCATCTAAATGTTTATGTTATTATTAAGAGGAAGGATCAAAGAACTTCCTGATTATTATTTAATTAATTGCTTAAGTCCTTTTTAGTTCATTCAAAATTTTGATTAAAAAACAGTTTTTCTTGCCTCAGCTATTGTACTAACTTTTGGTATAGCAAATTTAACCTCTTTTTTCGGTGACAGACACATTAATTTGTAAATTCTTGTAAAAATCAAATAATTGTCAGATTTTAATGAGATTCTCAGGAATTATTCGCACATGAATGAAATATTTTTTATTAATATTAGAAAATATCTTTTTAAATATTTTAGTTTTTTACATGCGTTTCAGCCCATAATCAATTTTATGAAAACTTGAGAAATCCATCGAGATGATTTTTAGTGACTACATTAGTACAAAGCAGAATTCTTTGAAGAATATAAATTACCGAATTTTCTTTCGCAAAATCTGACACGGTCGAACCGAAAATCTGTTCTTAATCGAAAAATAGAAAAAAAACACAATAAAATTAAGACATTATTTTATTACAGAAACTTTTAATAGCTTTTATGAATAAAATATACTACAGATATATTGTTTGAAGAAATATGAAGAAAATTTGAAGAAATGTTCGATTTCTGACCATGAGACCCGAGTTCGAATCTCACCACGGTTGACTTGTCAGGAAGGAAACTTCCTGGAGGGTGACGATCCCAGCGTGCTCCACCTTTGGAAAGTGACTGAAAACTATAACATTGGTTGACGCAAGCCTTCTAAGAGAAATTGTGTAAATGGGACACTTGGTGACGATCGATCGTTGTGCTAGACGACGTCACAATTCATCGTGACCGAGAGTTTTAGTAGGCTGTCGTTGTTCAGATTGTTGATCACGCTAGATAACTCTCTCTCTCTCTCTCTCTCTCTCTCTCTCTCTCTCTCTCTCAGAAACTGTAACTAAGATCTGCTCAGCATAGTTGCAGTAGAAAAAAGTAATAGACGGCTATCCTCGAGTGGCCAGCTAATTTATATCTATCTATCTATCTATCTATCTATCTATATGTATGTATGCACATTTCAATGAATACGACAGACAAGGTGTTTTATTTAGTTTTTTATACAACTTCTTATGCGATCTAATATTTGTTTTTCTTTTAGGATGATTAATTACATATATAAAAAAATCCATAACACCAGTCGAAAATAGCAAAAAAATAGATTATTTATTTATTACAAAAAATTTAAAACCTCTAACCATCTACGCATATGTTTATATAATACTATCAAAATTAATTTTGTTTTCAGATGTGTTTTTTCAAGTAACATACTTTCGACTTTGTGCCACACTTAATATACATATTTTATTAAAAAAATATCAGCTATTCTTATGGCAAGTTAAAAACAATAATTCGCCTCCTAGAACAAAATTAAATAGAGCAAATATTATTTACGAATTTAAATCCCAATTCAGGAATTGTATTCCTGATCAATCAAAATTCGTAAATAATTATATAGGCCACACTACAACTCACTCTACATCTTTCTGACCATAGCTCAATTAGATCTCATTTAAATATTTATGGAGATCTACCGGACACTATTTGTAACATGCTTGTTGATAACGCGAGTATAATAGCATCATCAACATTAAAAAAAAAAGGCTAAAAATAAAGGAAGCCTTATTTATAAAAAAAAAAAAAAAAAAAAACATTTCAGGGGCACAGTACCTCGACCTTGATTTGAAAAATGAAAATATTTCATAAAACATACATACAACAAACTATTTCTTATTTAACAGTTAAAATGTTTAATCCTTGAAAATCGCTAAATGTATAGCCGAAAAGCCTTGGATAAAAAGAACATTCGGACAGTTTTTATATAATTTATCATCCGAAAAGAAAACAATTATTAGATCGCATGAGAAATTGCATAAAAAAATAAATAAAAGCACCTTGTCAGTCGTATTCAATGAAATGTGCATGTAAGAAGGATTGCTGCCTAAATACACACACACACACACACACACACATATATATATATATATATATATATATATATATATATATATATATATAAAAAGGTAATTCGGCTAACTTAAAATTTATCTAAACATTAAAACACCTAAAATAAAACTATAATATACAACAATTATTAGAAAATAATTCCAGAATATAATATAGCACTCGCTAGAAGGAAAAAACTAAAAATGCTAGCAGTTATTGTTTTCAATACGAAACTATTCGCATAAATGAAATGTTTCTCCTTGGAAGACGGTATTTTCAAGTGTTTATAAACATTAGTTATCTCTATGAAATTAGTTTATAATACGTACAAAGTATTTCCCGTTAAATTCTCTGAAATAGTTTCATACAAGAGTTCATTTACACGTATATTTTAATTTGAATTATAGTGTTCCCCCGAAATGCCACGGAACATGTCATTCTTTTTATTAACTGAGGCGATCAAAAATTACTTGAACTAAAAAAAAAATAGAACATAGAAGTAAATTCGAAGTGGCAGTCACCAGTTTTCATCCCGATGTGCGTATATACACACACACACACACACACACACACACACACACACACACACATATATATATATATATATATGAAAGGGAACATTGAAGTCAGCATTTAGAGGTGACAGGCTGTTTTCATGCTACGCTCAATCGTCGGCCTGACGATTTCGCCTAGCATGAAACAGTTTGTCGACTCTTAGTGTTGACTTCAATATTCACTTTTATATTTATATTTACATACGTTCTGTCTCTGATATTGGGTACTTTATCCCATAAATATAACACACCGTAAAACTATATTTCCTCATATATATATATATATATATATATATATATATATATATATATATATATATATATATATGCCGTGTGGAACAGCAAAATTGTCCAAATCGTGTAACAGCAAAAATGTCTAATTGTGTATCTTAAAATTATTAAACATTTTCCTGGAATTTTCCAAGGTATTTAGAACACTATTGGACTCTACTTTGAACAATAAGAATGTATTTAGCTCCATGGCAAAATGATGATGCCTCTTCCTGTTGTGACCTCTTGATCCAGTTTTCATCTCTACTGTTCCCTCTTTTTAAATTTATTCACCGTTTTCAAGATGGTTCTCGAATGCTCTTCGAAGATTGCAGCCGGAGTATGAATTTTGGTGCGATGACTTAAGGCATAAATGATCTTTTTCGTTTCACCATTGCTCAGTTGGGAAGAAGACGTAGTGAGGCTGACACAAAATTATTTAAACGAGTTCTCTTTCTAGCTAAATTACTCCAAGGATTTGAGATGGCTAAACATCTTATCTGAAAATTTGGAATAAAGAAACTCAATTAGTTTAGTGGCTTCTTAGATATTAAACATTTCGTGGCACAGACAATTATCCCATGCTGTTACACGATTTGGACGATTTTGTTGTTACACCCGGTACTTATATAAAAATAATTACATATGTATATATTTACACGTGCCTATGACCGTATATTCTATATGTGTGTTATTAATGCGTATGTATGCTAATCAGAATTCACATTAATGGACATCAACCATGTCGGTTGATATGCAAGTCGGTGTATCGAAATGACTTGCATATACATTAGCCAATGTAGGTTAAATTGTCAGAGTATATTTGCCTTTTTATTAGCAATATATCGAGTGAATTTACACTTTTTTATCAGGTATTCGTATGAATATATATATATATATATATATATATATATATATATATATATATATATATAATAAATTTTGTTATTGGCGTGTCATGTTTTATTACGCCAACAAACATTTTTTTTTTACAAATAAAATATATTTCAAGCCACAAAAATGTATAATTCATTCGCACAGTTTTTCATATACGTGAATAAATTATTTTATTGTTTTGCAATAGTTTCAATTTTTATTCTGCACTGTTTAATATTTTAGCATTTCCACCGTTCGTTTCTCATCATTCAATAAATTTATATCTTTTTTCTTTTTTGAAGATTATATGTGGGCGTATACATATGATTGTGTGTGCATATATATATATATATATATATATATAAGTAATTATACTCGTCTGGAAAAAGCTTAGGTGTTTTGTCTTGTAAATGAACAAACCAATACTCAAGGAAAAATAAGGGATAAAAAAGAAAGAACTAAGAACATGTAATTCAGGCGAAAACAATCGTCCAGAATCCAAGCTCAGAGTCCAAAGAAAAACACCTCCAAACCGAGTAAAACAAAAGTAACTAAGTACTCAATACACTAAGTAGAACAACTCTAACTATGAACCTAAAAAGCCAGATAAACCTACCTAGGTTTCGCCTACCCGGATCGTCAGTGTACCCTAACGATCCGCGTAGGTGAAACCTAGGTAGGTTTACCTGGCTCTTTAGGTTCATAGTTATATATATATATATATATATATATATATATATATATATATATATATATATATATATATACAAAGAATAATCACACATAGAATTAATCAGAAGTATCAATGCGATTATTGGCGACATCCATCGCTAGAAAACATAATATATGCATTAAAATCCTGTTCATCCATAGTGCGAGTTTGGATCCTTGAAGAAAAACTTGTTGTCTGTAGTTTTTCAGTTTATTTGATGTTAAAATGCTAGTACTTACGGACAGTCTTCCATCCATCATCAGGCATGTGTTTTTTTCGTTTTTTTTTTTCTCCTTATAAAATCAAAAACTTGAGACGATATACCTGTATGTCGACCGAAAGATGTTTTTTGAATATCTGCTATTATTGACGGTTGTAAGATATCGGAACGTGCAAAGACGCAACGCTAAGTTTTTCAAAATTTTTAAGTGAGAATTTTATTTAAATATTTCTTGTGATGTGTTAAATCCACGTATTCTATTTTTACAAGTGTATTCAGTTTTTATGTCATGAACTAAGTATATAGTTCAATAATATAGTGTAATGTCATAGTAACTAACTAGAGACAACAAGTTTTTCTTCAAGGATCAAAACTCGCACTATGGATGAACAGGATTTTAATGCATATATTATGTTTTCTAGCGATAGATGTCGCCAATAATCGCATTGATACTTCTGATTAATTCTCTGTGTGATTATTCTTTGTATGTAAATCATATGCTGCCTAATGTTTTATATATATATATATATATATATATATATATATATATATATATATATTCGTTAAATATGGCAGACAAGGAAGGAACTTTAATTTAATTCCAGCAATCTTCTATTAATTAAATCTTCTTTTCTCCAGAAATCGTTTAAGAGTTTTTAATTAATAGAACTTAAGATTGCTGGGAGAAACCTCAAACAAAATATTAATTTTTTTTAAATTTTTTCATTGTCTTGCATATATCGATATTTTTATATATATATATATATATATATATATATATATATATATGAAGATATATATATATATATATGCAAGAAAATGTTATTCCGTGAACAAAATTTCCATCCGTTAACATTTTTTCTAGAAACTATAAATATAATACCCTCATCCACATGCAAAAAAAAAGGATAAAATAATGAGTCCCGTTCCAGCATTATTAATAATATAGGAAGAGCCAAATAGGGTAAAACCCAGTCAAATAACATCAATCGAACACGGCCAAATGGGACAGACAAAGAAGATTTAATTAATGACCGTGTTTTGAGAAAAATGAAAACATTCCTATAATTCGAGATATATATATATAATATATATGAATTATATATATTAAAAATCTCCATCCGTAACATTTTGTAGAAACTATAAATATAATACCCTCATCCACATGCAAAAAAAAAGATAAAAGTCATCATTAATATAGTGACTAAAACAACATACCGTGTTTTGAAAAGAGCTTAAAAGTCTAAAAAATGAATTCAGTTAAAAAATAAGATAAAAGTCATCATTCATAGTGACTAAAACAAATAGTTTTAAAAAGTCTGAATACGTTTTGTCGTTTTATTATTACTCCCCAAATACGCACTTTACACACACACACACACACACACACACACACACACATATATATATATATATATATATATAGGAGATGTCAAGTTAGCTGAGTTTATACATACATACATGCACACACACACACACACACACACACACACACACATATATATATATATATATATATATATATATATATAAGAAGTGTGTGTATATGGATATAGATGGATATGTGTATGTGTGGATATGTGGATATATTTATATATGTGTGTACATGGGTATATATATGTGTGTATGTGGGTACACGCCTATGTGTATGTATATACGTGTATATGTTATTGTGTATGTGTATATTCGCATGTGTGTTTGAACATAGAAATATAGGTCTTTGCTAGATTAGATAATCGTTATATTATATTTATTTTTTATATGTTTATATTTGATTTGTAACCTGTAGTTGATATTAAATTTGTCAAATTTTCTCAATTACACAGCGGCCCTTTAAGTAAACGCAATTTTACTTTCCTTCGTCCCATCTCTCTCCCCCACCTTGTCTTTCCCTCCCACTTATTCTAACATTAAATTGTCTATGGTGTGTGTATGTCACCACGAAATGTATCTTTATGCATTAGACATCCGACAACAGTCATTTTTCTCTTACTTAAATCCCTTCCACTCACCTCCCCTAAAATTTTCTCTGTTAAGGTTTAATCTCCATCCTTCTCTAGTATGTTACCCCTCATACTTACACTCTCTCTCTAAATTCTGTTTTTATTTCCGGAGTTGTTTTTTTCTGTTTTCTTTTTGAATTTGTAAGTCTGATGAATTGGATCGTATTTACGATTCCAATGGAATAAATTATGACCATGGAATATTAGTGTTTAAGCCTTTTTATTATATCCTTACTCTGTCCTGGACATTGAGTTCTATCTGGATTCTATCCTCTTGAAATTTTTATTCAAAAAATATACATGTATGGGTATTTATATATTTTGCATATGTATGTATATTTACCACTAGTATATATATATATATATATATATATATATATATATATATATATATATATATATATATATAAAATTATAACATAAATATGTTATAAAATCAATACAAAAATAGCCATTTTGTTTCAGCACATCTGGTGTCTTATCAATGATGATGTTGAATATATATATATATATATATATATATATATATATATATCAACCGGCCTGACTATTGCGTCTAGCATGAGTGTTAACTTCAATGTTTACTTTTATATGCATATTTACATACGCTCTGTCTCTGATAATGAGCACTTTATCCTATAAATATAAATGTAGCACACCTTAAAACTATTTATTTATATATATATATATATATATATATATATATATATATATATATATATATATATATATATAATAGTCGGACTGACGGTAGCATCTAGCATGAAACAGCCTGTCGCCTCTGAGTGTTGACATCAATGTTCATTTTATATTTATATTTACATACGCTCTATCTGTTATAGTGAACACCTTATCCCATTAATATTGCACTTTAAAACATATATATATATATAATTTTATCTATCTATCTATCTATCTATATATATATATATATATATATATATAAGTAAAAATAGAAGGCTTGACGATTGCATCTTGCATGAAACAGACTGTCGCCTCTAAAAGGTGACTTCTCTGTTCACTTTTATATTCACACATTATCTCTGATATTGAGCACTTTATCCCATAAATATAGCACATCTTAAGACTATGTTTTTTCATATATATATATATATATATATATATATATATATATATATATATATATATATATATATATATATATATGGAATGTAATGAGAAAGAAAATATATAACTTCTGACGTTCACTGTATTAATTCAAAAGTGGGTTCAATACCGATAGTAGAGCAAAATTAATTATTATAATTTTTTTCATATAGGCAAAAACAATTTACTCATTACAAACTGAGTTTCGATGCATTTTAAATGCACTTCGTCTGGTTAGATTTGGTTCTCGCCAGTCGAAGTGCAATTAAATGCACTGTAACGAAGTTGCATCTTTGTAGTGAGTAATCGTTTTCGTCTATATGAAACAATTATAATATATATATATATATATATATATATTAGAAATAGGAGCGTAGTCTAGAACTATAGTATGGTCGTCGCAAGTTTGTCAATCTAGAGAATATATCCGATCTAATATCTATCACCATTTGCGTATCCCATTTAATCTTGAGCCCAGGCATTTCAATGCAGCAAATTTATGCGTTGCCTTCCTTGGTCAGAATATATATTCCAATACGTCAATTAGTCAGAAGAATTGCTCCCTGTAGTTTTGCACAGTAAAGATTTAGTCGCATTCCTGTGATTTGCAATAAAGATATCCTTTCGAATCCCACAGGGCTCAGAGAACCTTTCAGCCGTTATGATTAGGACGATTTTGGCGGGGGTCTGCAGCTAAGCGTAATTTCTATCATTTTTAGATTCTCACAATAAATGTATTTTTCATCGCCTGTTACTACCTTCGGTTAAAAAAATGTCATTTTTCTCTGTTGAACGGGAAGTTAAAAACGAGTCTTTAAACGCTGTTCCGGCGTTAGCCAATTTCTGGCTTCAGATTTCTCCTAAGGTTTACTGAACATCGTTGATTGATTACAGAAGCCATAAATGACTGTGTAAACATCAATGACATTCTCAGATTTCACTTTGTGTGAGGCCTGGCCGATACATTTTAAACGGCCCAGATAGATAGATAGATAGATAGATAGATAGATAGATAGATAAGGAAGAAAATAAGACAAATATGAGATTTAGCTAGATGAATAGAACTGACTGTGGTTGATCGATAGAAAGAAAGAACGAAAGAACGAAAGAAAGAAAGGCTAGATAGATAGATAGATAGATAGATAGATAGATAGGGAAAGGGGAAGGCAAATATGAGATAGATAGATAGATAGATAGATAGATAGGGAAGAAAATATGAGATAGATAGATAGATAGATAGATAGATAGGGAAAGGGGAATGCAAATATGTGATAGATAGATAGATAGATAGATAGATAGATAGATAAGGAAAGGGAAGGCAAATAGGAGATAGATAGATAGATAGATAGATAGATAGATAGATAAGGAAGAAAATATGACAAATATGAGATTTAGCTAGATGAATAGAACTGACTGTGGTTGATCGATAGAAAGAAAGAACAAAAGAAAGAAAGGATAGATAGATAGATAGATAGATAGATAGATAGATAGAGATAGATAGGGGTAGGCAAATAGGAAATAGATAGATAGATAGATAGATAGATAGATAGATAGATAGATAGATAGATAGGGAAGACAAATATGAGATAGATAGATAGATAGATAGATAGATAGATAGGGAAAGGGGAAGGCAAATATGAGATAGATAGATAGATAGATAGATAGATAGATAGATAGATAGATAGATAGGGAACGGCTAGGACAGATATGAGATATAGATAGACAGATTGATGAGGGGGGGACATATATTTTACTTAATTGCATTATTGTTTCCTATTAGATATAATTATTGTTCTGTTAAATACATTAAATATATAATTAATATATAATTAAAAACAAATTTATCAATTCATTCATTAAAAACAAAACAATATAAATAGCATACACAGAGAAAATGATAAAATTGCATTGAACAAAAAAAAATCACATTTTTGACGGAGCGCTCGGACACGATAAGATTCCAAGATTTGGTGATTTGTGTTCACTTTGACGAACTTCTCCCCAATGACGAACGTTAAAATTACTTAGTGTTGTGGTAGGATCCACCTAATTTTCATAGTGGAGTACCGACCATATAAATATGGTTGGTACCGGGAAGAGAGGGAGGAATCAAGAGATTCAACCAGAGACTGCCCGACTGCGACTCAGTCAACACATTCTCCAGGAACGGTCTTACCAGGAATATACAAAAGACTATATGTAAATATTGTGTACACTTTCTTGTTTCAATACATTTTGTTCTAAGTACATTTTGTGTTGCATTATTATTCCATGCATTAGTCAAGTTTCAACACTTAGAATCGGTCTCATTCTTAGGATCTTATCCATAATTTGTATTTGATCACCAATGCACTCAACGCAGACGCACACACACATATATATATATATATATATATATATATATATATATATATATATATATATATATATATATATGTGTGTGTGCGTGTGAAATATCTTACATTGAATACTAGTGCTAATAAAATATTGATCGATATAACAGTGCTATAAATTACATATTGATAATAAATTTACATTTTTCCTCATTTTATATTGAAAATAATCTTTAGGTGCTGACTGAAAACTGAAGATTGCGTTGCGCATGAATCAGGAGTTGTCTTACCAGTTAAGATAAATGTATATTTATTATTTGTATATATATATATATATATATATATATATATATATATATAGTAATCTGTTGGTATAAAATAGGCGAGTCCTATAAACACAACATAGAAACTATTTTAAAACTGATTCACAAAAGAGCGCTCAATGTTTATTTACATTAAACAGAGCAAATTTTCCTTACAGTTGGAATTAAGATATCTTTAGTTAATGATCATTTTCACTTATGAATTTTAATTTTAAAATTCGCAGTATTTTTCACACTGTTTATGGTATCGGTTTGTAGTGGGATACTGGCTACTTGGGGAAAAATAGAGGGGAGGCGTTATAGGGGACTTAGTGGGAGATATGGAGAGGCACCGTTGCAGGTATTATATTATGGAGGTATGAGAGCCTGGATAGGGGAGGGGAGGGTGAAACCAATGAGCTGACCTACATCCTAATGGTCATACTACCAATGTTAATTTGACTGGTATCAACAGAAATTAACGAAAATGTGAAAAACTATCAAGAGGTAACTTTAGTAAAATGAAAGAGAGATAATTCAGAATTAGTGGTATTAAACTCGTTCATATATCAAAGTTCAAAGTTCAAATGGCGGGAGTGCTTTCAAAGTGATGGTATTTAGAAATTCAAAATTGAAGTGCCAGACTACGAATAATCCCAAGTTGAAAAATGGTCATTAACTAAAGGCATCTTCAATTCCAATATATCCTATATGTGCGATATCTTTTATATATATATATATATATATATATATATATATATATATATATGTGTGTGTGTGTGTGTGTGTGAAAAGTATATAGAAAATAGGAAATAACTCGTTAGGTAAATAATCCAAAATTTTTTAGTATTTTTGTTATTATTTTTAAAAATAGTGCACGATAAAAAATAGAAATATAATATAATTATTTATTTAAAAATATGATTTCAACACGCTATATAAGAGTTCTCATGTTCTTTTTTTGAAACATGAGAACTCTTATGTAGCGTGTTGAATCATATTTTAAATAAATAATTATATATATATATATATATATATATATATATATATATATATATATATGGAGAGAAACATGAAATGCATATATAAAGCTTCTTTGAAAAGTGTATGTGGTATTTATGGATGTTCTTGTATTCCAGAAGTAGTTTGTTAGTGTGTTGCAATATAATAAGGTCTGAGATTTTTTTTTTATCACTAATTTGATCATCACACCGGACTGAATTCAGTGAGTCTAAATAAAAAAAAAAAAATTTGCAAGAGATGTCAGCTTTCAAGACCGTGATTTGCGATGGGTTCGTGACGTCCGAATCAATGCTGACTCCTGACGTATATAAAACATTATCACCTCGTTTCCTGGTAAGCAGACATCGAGGTAAAATCATTGAATCATTCTTTACAGCTTCAATATATATATATATATATACAAAATGGAGCGTGCGATGGGTAAATTGTCGTTGTTTCTGATTTTGTCGACTGGTCAGTGTAGCAGGATCAGTGGGGCACTTCACGTGAGAAAAAGACCACCATGTAGCAATTCACTCCAACAGAAATTTCGAAACGGCATGCTGTACTTCTTGGCATTCACACCAGTAGCTCCAATACGAATATGTTACAGTGTTTGGGTGTCAATTTTAGGACAGTTCAGATGATTTCGAATGGGTTTTTTTTTTCGGATTTTCTCATCCTGTTTGTAGTTAGCATGATGAGAAAATCATAAAAATAACTCATTCGTTCTAATATATCTCCCATGAATCCTAGTAACATAATAAAATTTGTCATAAATTACACATAGTTTAAGTCTTAATTCTTGCAACTCTGATGATGATCTGAACACACACACACACACACACACACACACACACACACACACATATATATATATATATATATATACAACACCATGAATTGATAAGACGCCAGAAGTGTTGAAACAAAATGTTTATTTTTGTACTGATTTTATAACATAATTATGTTATCATTTTAGAATAAATTATATTTGATCTACTCTGTATTGAGCACTCTTTTAAGAATAGTATTTCTTCGTTATATGAATTTATTCGTATATACCTATCCTATCTTATATATATATATATATATATATATATATATATATATATATATATATATATATATATATGTGTGTGTGTGTGTGTGTGTGTGTGTGTGTGTGTGTGTGTTTATTATTTATTCCTTCAAACGTTATTAGAAGTGGATACTGTATTTGATTTAGAGGCCCGGCTTTCATTCCTACTTTAAATAATGTGTATTATGTCTACTGGGGTTATACGCTCAATCATTGCCGTAGAGCTCATTTTACCCATTAAGATTTGTCGAATGCACAGGGCGATAGATGTCATAGACTCCGTTTAATGTAAACATAATAATAATAAAGAGTATAATAAAAAGTAAGAATATCCATAATAACTTCTCAATAAGAAAGTCGGATTAAAAATAAATCCATCACTTTGTATACATACGTACATGTATATATATATATATATATATATATATATATATGTGTGTGTGTGTGTGTGTGAGTGTGTGTATGTGCGTGTGTACGTATGTATAAAAAGTGATATATATATATGTATATATATATATATATATATATATATATATTAATTAAAGAATATCAAACACTTAAAATCCCAGGTAATAATTTTTATTTCATGGGAGCTTTAAAAATGCAGCTCTCAATCTTCAAGTCCTACAAACAAAACTTTTATTTTATAGCTATCATGAAATAAACATTATTACCTGGGCTTTTAAGTGTTTGATATTCTTTAATTAATAACAATTTTGCGCTGTCTTTTGAGATAGTGCTCTCTCTGGATCTATATCCTCCTTGAAATCCCCATACGAATTAACATATTGTATCATTAATATATATATATATGTTTGTATTAATTTCCATAAAGTAACATTCGCTTCTATTCTACGCCTTCGGATTTCTCACTTATCTATATCCTATTAATATACTAAACAAATAATTAAATTTCTGCATTTGCCTATTTTCGACATCCTTAATATGTAAGTCACTTCTCGAATTATTTATTTTTCTGACAAAAATACACTGTGTTCTTACTGCCGTTTGTACTTTATTTTACTATCTTATCTAAAAGTTTGTTTTTTTCAGTTTACTGGTGAATAAACCGGTTCCCCGGCATACTTCAAAGGAGAAGTGGATATTAGTTAGCAACTCCGTAGAAAAAATAAAAGAAAAACAAAGTTTCAAACGGTGGATTTAATCAAAGAATCAACAATCAGGTGTACTAGAGGTTATGTCTCGATAATGTCACCATGGAGAAATCAACTTGAGAACCTTACACTTTCATCGCAGTGAATAATGACATACTTAATATCATATCCTTTAAATACGGAGGCGATTATGGCACTGCGGAGATTCCTTTTTTTATTATCCCTGAATTGTCAGGATTTAACGGAATAGATACTGTACTATTTTATCCTTCTCTATAGTTTCAAATTCAGGACAGGTCTTTCTCCAAGGCTACCCGAGATTTTACTAACATACAGCAACTATCCTTGCCGTCTTTATTGTCCTACTGCCTTTAATATTCTTAATATTTAGAAAAACGTTCATTTCATAATGACCCAAGTAATTTGCATGTGAACCATTGACAAATATAATTATGACGAGGTTTGGTGAACATTGGGCAAACAAGGGGGTGGAGTTTAACATCTTCATTCAGTGGCAGCGAGAGTGGATGACAGCAGGCGAAAATATGCCGGGACTGGAAACCCGAGGAGCCTCAAGAAAATAACTTTTGGGGTTTAGGAAGACTTCTTTACGAAAGTATAAAACAAAATTACGAATTGGTATTTGATTGAAAAAAAAATATTAGGACTAAAACAAGTTTCAAATCGACTTAAAAGTGCATTTTTCGAACTTTCATTGAAGCAAAGTGCGCAATGAGTTCCTCAAAGTCTAATTCTCGCGCCAAATCACACTCGATCGCAATGGTTGTCAAGTTGGTAAGGCGGTCTTGAAGGATTGTTGTGAGTTGATAGTTCTTTTATTAGTTTTAAGTGATTAAAAGAGTGCTCTTTACGAAGTTTCGGTAATGTCAAGGTCGTATTACTAGAATGACATGCATAAATATATATCACAAAAAACACAAATAAAGACCGTAATAGAAAAATGATATTAAACATGTCGTAACCCTACTAAACAAAGACGCTTACAGACAGTCTTGTAAGACACGCTAGATCGAGTTTGTTTGTCCCAGCATCTCCTTTTCTTGACCGGGCGGACTCAAAATAATCTGAGTCTCGGACCTAGGAAATTATCTCCCCGGTACTATCTTCATGCTGCATTAAGAATTACTATTAGCCAACAAAAACTGTTTACTCGAAAGGAAATGAAACTAGAAAGAATGATCCCCCCACAAGTATAACAGCCGAATTTTCATGGTTAAAATGTCCATGCTTTGAATATTCCTGCCACATATGGTCTACTATTCCTTCTATATTTTTAGAGAACCTTGACAAAATCCAAAGAAGAATCAGCAATATTATTGTTCAGGTCTTTTCATCACGGCTTCAATCCCTTTCCAACCGCCGTAATTTAGCTAAAGTATCTATGAATATTGTCATCACCATTTTTCTAATGAACTTTCCGCTATGGTATGTAGATTCTATGAATTTAAACGCAATACCAGTTTGGTGGCAAAATCAAATCATCAATTTACAGTTGAAATAGATAGATCTAACCGTAAGTTCTGTGTTAACAGTTTCTTCTCTCGCACTTCTTGCTTGTGATGCTTTCTCCCGTTTTCTTGCGTTCAAACCAACTTTGAACTCAAAAATGTAAATGCAGTGTCAGTCATTTTCTTCTGTTTAATTAATTCCAGTTCTTTTATTGTTCTCGCTCCTTAATAATAATTTTTTCTTTTTCGTATATTCTTTGACAACCAGTACCCCCTCTTTAAGTCTTAGTGGCTTTATTCCCTTGTTTGGTATCAAATTAGAAAAAAAAATAAAAAGTCTTATCGACTCAACCAGAGACGACCAGGATCCTCCATTAGAACTGGTGACTACTATACATAGCAATGTATAAGTAATGACTACATTTTGTCTAAGTAACTCTAGTGACATAAAAATCTTTTCCCAATCTCAATGGAATTGTGGAAGAATGATGTAACTGTTTTTAGAGGTCCGTTTAGTCTGGAAAACAGCGAATCAATCAAAACATAAAAAAATTTCGATCACGTTGATTTTATTGATATTACATTGAGAAATATAAGTTGTACATAAGAGGCTTTATCGAATGTTGGTATTTCAAAAAAGAAAAAAAAACCTGTATGTTTCTAAAAACAAAACAAAAAATAAAATGCAAAACTTGACCGAATAAAAAATCAAAAAAAATAAAATAAATAAAATTAATTCCGGGAAAAAAATGATAAATATTTTGTTTTTCTTCCAAAAGTTGATCGATGTACTGACTGCAATATTTTATTTATTTATTTATTTTGTTTGGCTTTTGTTGACATTAAACCGATCCAATGCAGAAGCCTCAACAAATGCACAATCGACAAGAAAACAGCAGAGGTCGGTTTTCTTACCTTGTAATTTTTTTCTATTCCCATGCTTCATGCAGTCGACCTTATTGTTCAATTTAATATGGCGCAATAACTGATTGCTCAGTGATCAGTAATTCGTAATAAAGAATTCCCTTTCTGAATGCTACAATATCCGAAGAAGAAACTTAACATACATGAAGAAGACTAGCTACTCTCTTTTCTACATTTAACTATGAAGAAGGAAACACAACGGATCTACCGAAAAGTTCTCATTAAAAAAGTGCTTTGCATATTTGAGTTCAGTAGTCTAAATAAATCTGGGATTAATAATGATTCTCCATATATATTTTAATTATTCTACAGGTTTCGTTGATACACCTTATTTGCTTTTCTTAACCATGTAAAATACCGGCCTTGTGTATATAAATATAGATTATGAAATAAAATGTCTACACTTGCTTTGAAAAAGTTCTCCAAAAAGAACGCGAAACGCGAATATATATGATATATATATATATATATATATATATATATATATATATATATGTGTGTGTGTGTGTGTATCATATATATATATATATATATATATATATGCTTCCAGTGATGATGAGATCTCTCACCTATGCACACACTCATAATAATATATACACATACACAGATCACACACGCTCACAAAGAACTAAAAGGTAACACACACACAGCTCATTTCCAGCAAGCATTGCTACTAACAAACAGGGATTTTCTTTCTCCTGATGAGGACCATGCTGGCCGAAACTATTCAACGAACCTAATAGAAATGATAAAACAAAAAAAATATTAATAGCTAACACAGTGTGTCTGAAAATTTTCTGTTCAAAACATATATATATATATTTTACATACATATATATATATATATATATATATATATATATATATATATATATATATATAGTGAGAGAGAGAGGTGTCGTTGAATAATTAAGAGAAGTTGTGTCTACTTATTTTCATTTTGGCTATCGAAATTACTCAATGAAACATATCTCAATGAAAACATTCTGCAAAAATATACGCAATACATATATGTATATATATATATATATATAAGTGTGTGTGTGTGTGTGTGTTTAAAATTTCAGTTATCATTAAAATATATATCTGTAAAATTACAAGAGATAATCAAGACACGTGCTTTGATAAAAATATGTATATAAGTAACGAAAATCTTCGTAGTCCGTAAGCATAATCTCAAGGAGAATGAAATCGGGAGAGCTCAATGTTAATCAGAGCGAATAATTTAATTTAAAGATAAAACAGAGCACTATTAGGTATAATTTATTTCACCAGAGATTTTATTTTTCTCTGGATCTTCAGACTTCACTTTCAAATGAATTCATTTTTTCGCCTTTGGAAGTGAAATCTGAAAATCCAGAGAAACAGAAGAACTTTGGTGAAATAAATTGTAACTAATGTAACCTTAACGTGGTTTGTTTTTCTTTAAATTATATATATATATATATATATATATATATATATTCGAAATTATAATATAATCCTGTTATAAAATCACTACAAAATAGCCATTTTGTTTCAACACTCCTGGTGTCTTATCAATTGATGGTGAATATATATATATATATATATATATATATATATATATATATATATATATATATATATATATATATATATATATATTGTAAACGCAAAAAACCCAGTATCTTTGAGATACGGCACAAAGGCATTAGATTTTAATTCCTCACTATACCTAAAGATCGAAAGTGTTAAGTTTACAGATCTATTCTCAAATAACAGATTTTTGATTGTCACGGAATCTTTTAACTGTTAGCCTCTTCATAATTCTTCCGCTGTTCTCTGTTTTATTTTATATTTTTTACATTTGTCTTCCTCGAAAAGACTTAGTAGGAAACATTTTATTTCCTCTTCTATTATCCCGACTGCACATTCAAACGGCCGCCTCATTCTTGTCGCTTTTATTCATGACATAACAATTCCTTTGAAGTCACCTAGTGCCCGTTCCTTTTAGTTAAAAGACGTAAGTAGATTTAACAGTTGGAAATTAACTCACTAATACTCCCTGCTCCGTTGTTGTGGCGGTGGGCATAAACGGGTTATCACTAAAATTACGAGTGTAATGGTTAACGGCCTGAAACAAGAAATTTGCGAACCAAATTTATTAAATTCACTCTCGCTTACCCTTTGGAAAGGTATGAAGTCATCTCTTCTCCTCACCACACAAATACGACTGATAGGTTAAATTTCAGCTTAAACCGAGTTTTGTTTGTTTGTTTGTTTTTTTTTTTTGTTTAGCCGTGGTTGGCAACCAGTCTACGCATAGGACAATTGTAATTTTAGACCACTTGAAGCTGTACAAAGTTGGTTAGATATGGGATGCAGATTCCAAATCAAAACAAAAACACGATAGCCGTCAACGTCTATGGATGATCCCACTAGCGGGCGATTATCTAAAATTTTGTTGGCATAATCGCCAGTTATTCAGTTGCGTTTGCACAATGGCAGTTTCTTTAAGATTGCAATATTTTTTAAATGGACCTATTTTGAGTCGGAACAAACACAGAAAACATTTTCGCAGCCGAGACCGAAGATATTGGTATATTGACGGCTATAAGGAATTTATCAATGTTCTTGTTTTATTTTAGCCTTTTGTTTCTTGTAATAAATCATTTTATTATCGACAGTGGAGGCGGTCGAAAATGATTATTGTGTTCGAAATTCATTTTTTCTGTGTTAAGAGAGTGGGAGAGAGAAATAAATGTTTAAATTCCGATTGATGTCAGTTTTGTCAAATAATGTATAATTCTGATTTTTTTTCTAATGATTGTAAACTACCGATTACAGTTGATTGATTGTAGAAGCAATAAAACTTTAATATCTTTCTATCTATCTATCTATCTATCTATATATATATATATATATATATATATATATATATATATATATATATATATGTGTGTGTGTGTGTGTATATATATATATATATATATATAATCGAATGTTAGTCAGATTTAAGTCTAACCAGGGAACAATTGTGTAAAATGTGTGCTATACACAAGTTAAAAGATGAACGTGCAGCGCTTTGAATATTAAATTGTAAAAGATTAAAAATCACTTACTTATAGAGTGAGTTAAGAGAAAGAATATATATATATATATATATATATATATAGAGAGAGAGAGAGAATATATATATAGAGAGAAAGAATATATATATATATATATATATATATATATATATATAGAGAGAGAGAGAGAGAGAGAGAGTGGGAGAATATATATAAATATGCATATACAGAGAATATATATATATATATCGAGAGGGAGAATATATAGAGAGGATATATATATATATATATATATATATATATATATATATATATATATATATATATATATATATATATATATATAGAGAGAGAGAGAGAATATAGAGAGAGAAAGAGAAAATCATATACATATCGTGAGAGAGGGAGAATATACATATATATATATATATAGAGAGAGGGATAATAGATAGATAGATAGATAGATAGATAGATAGATAGATAGATAGATAGAGTAAATTAGAGAGAGGAAGTGATGGTGTTTTATGGAGGTACTGGTATTGTGATGGATAGAGGCTTGGAATTATAAATCGGCGAACTGATTTCGAATTCCATATGATTTCGTTACATTCACTCTGAGGAAATACACCTGGGAATGTTACGAATCCATCTCTTCTCCAGCTAGGGGTTAAACAGTAGGGCAGATGATTTTTTGGACTTACTTAGAATACTGTTTTTTTTTTTGTTGCTTTTTGTTGCTGATACTAAAGATTCTAATCTTTATACTTCATCTTAATCTGCTGATAAAACAAGTTAATATAGGAAGATATATTTTGCTCTAGACATTTCACCAAACAGTGATCACCGGTTCGCTCCTCGAAATATTTTTTCTGTACTGTTTCTAGTCTCAAAGTTTGTCTATGCGTCTTCTTTCGCAATATTTTCGCCCCTCGTTGAATCCACAAACGTAATACGATTGTCGTTTACTCGTGAGTTATAGCATATCTTCCCAAAACACGTCTCCCCTGAGGATTCGCGTAAACATTCAGTTAGGTCTTTAATTTAAGTCAGATTTTTTTTCAGTTTATATTCCAGCTTTAAGATCATTATTTTCTGGATACTGCATTTTTTGATTTATTTGAATTCAAGAACGAAAGAAATAACTTATCATTTTTGTTAAAATTAATAAACAACGTATTTATTTTTGTAAATATATGTGAAAAATTTCTTTTATTTTGAGTTGCACATTTCCCGAATAATAATAATAATAATAATAATAATCTCTTTATTGATATGGTTGTGCCTGCAGACTGCAATGCATCTTTGAAGATCTTCAAAAAGCTGTCAAAATACAAGGACCTTGAAATGGAAATCTCAAAAATGTGGCACATGAGAACATCAACAATCCCTGTTGTATTTGGAGCCCTCGGATTGATTGGAAATGATTCCGATAGACTCACTGAAGGGATTCCTTGAAGCCCATGCCTTAAAGATATACAAAAAAAAATTGTTCTCACGAGTACAGCCCACACCTCACGAAGGGCTTTATCTATGTAAAATATGTGCGTTTTTTTTTGTTTTTGTTTGTTTTTGTCTTGTTTCTTTGGGGTTTTTTTTCTTAGTGGAAAATGTCATGACGCAATTTCTGAGCTTAGGTCTCTGGTCAGTACACGGAAAGAAATGACTACACACCAGAAATCAAGGAAATAATAATAATAATAATAATAATAATAATAATAATAATAATAAGAAGAAGAAGAAGAAGAAGAAGCAGAAGAATTACCGTTGTTTCTAATAATAGAAATATTAAGCAAAATATTTTACTATTGTTGTTAGCAATAGCAATAGGAAAAAATAGGAAGAGGAGGCCTAGCCCCCTGGACGTGATGACTATCTATGATATGGATATGCTATGGAACCCACGAACAGCCCACACGTATTGGTAAATACGAACTAACTATGATGCTGACACAACGAAAAATATTGCTAAACCGCATCGATTGTCACGCAGGCCAACAAGTACCGCAATCCCCAGTGAGGAACCAGACTGTGATCGAAAAGTCTGCAACTGGAACAAATTCAACCCAACGAAAAGGAAAAACACGCCGGAGATATTCCTCACGGAGGACGTCTATATTCATTAAAAGAAAACCCCATAAAAAGAACAATACATATAAGGTCCAGAGAAGAGTATATTGAAGCAATGATAGCCTTTTACAAAGCTACGATAAATTCGACTACAATAACAACCAAAGACGTCAATAATATCTGGCGAAAAAAAATACCTCGTAAACAGACTAAACATCGATGCCAACAAACTAGACAATGTCGGGCGTGACATCATCAGGGAAAAAAAACCTGACATAGAACTAAAAAAAACCCGTGAAAACATCAAAAATAGATTAAACAGTAATGGGTTAAATGCCAACAACACAGAGGAGATACATGCAGAGGAACAAATAGAAACCAGCCGTAATAATCCCTATGAGGTACACAAGCGAATAGAGTAAGATAATGACGAAAATGAGAGAAAAAGAGATGAGAAAAACATTCGACATAAATGGGAGACTGTAGAAGAAATTTCTTTCGAGGAAAAGCCGACAATTCCAAAAGTAAGAAAGAACCGTCAAGTAACGGAAACCATCAACCTTGTTAACCAAGCAATTAAAAAAAATAAGGGATAAAATAGAAAGGCTGATGAACTTGAAAGAAATTATCCGTGTGATTTTTTTCTTTCAAAACTGTTCAGTGGAAAATGTGCTGATGGTATTTCTGACCTTTGGTCTCTTCGGAAAGAAAGGAGTATACACCACTAATCGATGAAATAATAATAATAATAATAATAATACACTCTACAATACATTTCCCATGTAAGATTAAAAGATTTTCGCAGTTTTAAATCATTTCTAAAACAAAACAAAAATGTGTCAGCGGTGATGTTTCCAGCAAATGAAAATCTCCTAATCGGGAGTTATTTTATGCTTCTTGTCTTCTGTGGCGAAAATCATCAATCGTTCATTTTACCGGAAATATACGACGTTTCTCAGGCTCAGAGTCCAAATTTCTTCTACCAAATCGAGATGTGCGTGTGTGTGTGTGTGGGGGGGAAGAACATAATAAAATTAGGCAATTTAAAAGGGGCCACGACCGAACTATTTGTGAAGACCTGTGTTAGCGTGTCACAATACAACTGGCCAGATACGTTTCTTTCGTTGGGGTTGTCTGTAAATGCATTTTTTTCTTGTCTTGTTCTTTTCCATGTCCGTGAATAAAATATACGTTAATACACTATTTTTTACAAAGGTCTATATAGTAAATATTAAAAGTAAATAAATTTGTTCACAGATTTTCTTGATGCCAATGCAGCTTTGTGTAGTTATAGGAGGTTGATTTGCTCGCGTTCTTATCCCCCAAGAACGGACATTTATATTCGGACATTTTTTGACAAGTCACATTCAAACGTTCCAGTGTTTCGCTCTCAGCAATGATATTTGACTTGTCGTTGGTCACAATATAAAAAAGAAAACTGGGGACCCTTCTTTTATGATGGAGGGCATTATTAACTGAAAGATGGCGAAAAGTTCATGGAAACTCAGAGAAAAGTGTTCCATGACTGAATAATGAATATGAATAAAGAGATATGCCAAAAAGCGCGAAGCCAATTTTGAATCGACGTAAACACCTCCATATATAAATATACGAGGTCTGATACAAAAATAGTGGGACTGGGGCTATAAAAGGAAAAATAAAACACATATCAATTGGATATTTAATCTCTTTAAAAGTATTCCCTTTTGATGCAAGACACTTTATCCAGCGTTGTCTCCATTGATGGAAGCATTCCTGGAAACCCTGCCTTTTTTCTTTTGGTCATAGCGAAAAGCTTCCGTTTGGATCTCGTCAGCGTTTTGAAATGCTGTTCTTTTCAAATGGGGTTTGATTTTTTGAAGAGGAAACTTCGCAAGAAGTGAGATCTGGGGAATATGGTGATTGTCAGACCTGGGAATAATATGGTTGGGCAAAAACTGCAGCACAATCCATGGTCACTGATGGAATCTTTGTGGTAGTGAGAGTGGACCACACAAGGACTGCTATGAACAACGGAAATGAGCCACAAGGGCATAACTTATAAGGGTGTATGCGAGAGAGAATTCGAGGTCAAATCAATCTGTACCAAGTGATTTCGCTCTGCATACTTTAGCTGCGTTAACATAGCATGATTTCTAAAACTTTTTATCAGACCTCTTATATATATATATATATATATATATATATATATATATATATATATATATATATGTAATCGGGTGTACCAGCAAAATTGTCCAAATCGGGTAACAGCATAACCATACATTCCACAAAATGTTTAATATCTAAAAAGCCAGTAAACATTGATTTGCTTCTTTCAGGGTTTTCAAATAAGACGTTTAACCTTCTTGCTACCATATGTTGTAAGGATCACTTAAAAACCATTTGAGTTATTCAGCTAGAAAGAGAGCCGAATAAAATAGTTTTGTTTCTTCCCAAGGGAGCAATGGTGTGAGTGAAAGATCATTAAGGTCTTCAGTAATGGTTCCAAAATTCACACCCGGGCTTCCATCATGTGGATAAGTTTGAAATAGAGGTAACGGTAGAGAGGTAAAATGGATCAGGAGTTCACAAGTGCAAGAGGGATCATCATTTCAACTTAGAGCTAAAGAGATCAATTAGAAAAGATCAAATCCAATTCGTAAGACGTTTGGCATGTGCGAGGGAGTTTCAACTATGACAGTCCAAATTTTATTTATTTAATTACAATTTAAAAGAAGTTTAGGTTAGAATTCATTTTATTTAACAACAATTTTACTTACATCTTTAAAATATTTTCATTGTTAGTTTTAATAGCCCATATTTCTTTTAATAGAAGTAAATGTATTAGAATTACTTACAGTAAGTAAAATTATTTTTCCATATCAAGTATATGTATATTACGATTTTTAAAATTTTATATTTAAATATTATTTAAGTAAAATTTCTAACCTAAAGTCCTCCCTATTCGTACTACACGAACTTAAAAGAATCCAATAAAACACCCACAGTAAAATGAAATTAATATGAAATGCTAGAAGATGTAAGCTTTTGAATGACCCATGTCCTTTGTACTTACATGAGAAACAATATATCACTAGGTTTATATAAAAAAAAAAAAATTTACTAAATCAATGAAAGTAAGTAGCTATTTTTGCTGTGATGGTCATAAATTTTACTTAAATAATAATTAAAAAAAATTGTAATCTAATAACATACATACTTATAATTGAAGTGAAAATAATTCTACATACTGTAAGGGATTCTAATACATTTAATTGTTCTTAAAACAAATATAGTATATTAAAAATTAAAAATTAAAAAATTTCAAATCGTAGTTGAATAAAGCGTATTCTAACCTAAACACCCACCAAAAATCTTTAAATATAAAAAAATAGGAAAAAAGTGCCGTAAGAATTTTTGCCGTTAACAATACATTTTTTTAAAAATAATCCAGACGACATGCATTTAACGGATGTTAGATTTCATTGAAAAATACATCCCTACCCCCTCCGAACCGTAACAAATAACTGATACATCAAAACATAGACATAATGAACGCGCAGACACCCCTAATCTAGTGAAAGTGGTTTTATCTGTAACCTTGGAAACGTGAATTATGATTTTAGCTGCGTCTTTAAAACCCAGTAATTTTAAAAGTTACTCCAAAATTCGCTTGAGGATGAAATGGAACTAATGTCTTTACTTTAATTACAAAATTAAATACTGAGCTTTTAGCTTCCATTTTTGAAACAGGGTTAGAACTGTGTAGCGGAAAAAAACAAATTTTAAATCAATTAATTTATAATATTAATGCTCTATAAATTTACATTGAGCACTATTTTGTAAAAATAAAGATATCTATAAGAACACCGGATTATATATCTTACTGTTCTTTTCTTTATATATATATATATATATATATATATATATATGAATGAATATGAACTAACTTTCAGTCTTTCATGATCTTCCTCAGATTAATTAATGATAAATATGTCATTTTCGTGCAGGATCAAGATTCTTCTGTTAATTTTGGACAGTAATTATGCATTACTGTTGCTCAAAACCTCGGAAAATTCTAGTAAGACATCTTTAATCATTCCCATGATAAAACATTTAAAAGTTTAATCTAACAAATAGACATATTTGCTGTTACACCTGGTATATGTATATATATATATATATATATATATATATATATATATATATATATATATATATTAAAACATAGTGTATTCAGGTATTGCTTTATTATTTGGAATGAACAGGAGTTGTCTGTTAGCCTTTTGATATTTCTGATGGCATTGAATATATAGCGAAGAAGTTATTTGATATTGAATAGGTACTAGGCGAAATTATGCGTAATGTAATGAATACTTTTGACTATAATTGGTTGTCTTAAAGGAAAGAAACGAGAAGTCAAAAAGTACCAAGCCTAGCGTTGTTAACTGCCGGAAGATTGAAATAAATTTTACTTCACATGCCATGATCTTTGTTAAAATGTTGTTGATTAAAATGACCTTACTGTTCGAAAGCATTTTAAACACGTGTGCACTGATATTGAAATACATTTCTATAGAATGTAGGTAGCCGTCTTTTAATGTGAAGGGCTTCCAGATTTTTAATCATATTTTCGGGCTTCTTTAGTGATGTACTAGAGGTCGAAGTTTGATTGAGATTAGAATGGACACAGTGGATTTATGTTAAATGTTTATTTATGTATGACACGTTGCTGAGAAATGACAGGCCAATTTTCTCGAGAGAAATGTGTCAGAACCAATCTACATTGATGATTTCTCAAATGTCGACTATGCAACATTACTCCTTTTTTTCTGGAGAAAGCATTGTATCATTTGTTTTACACGGGGTTGGGATTTAAATTTCTTTTTATAATATCGAATGTGAAAAGTATTCAAAACATTGCACACTCTTTCAAATTTATTTTCAAGTTTCTACTTGTAATATTAAACAGGAAGAGAACATTATAAAGTGGGATTTTTTTATGTAAGTCTTCAGTTAATTGCTACATAACAAACTTCAAACTTCAGAAAAAAAAATCTGGATGGCAGAGACCAAAATAGGGTGATAGAGACAGAGAATAAGAAATGGCTGGGTTCGTGAGACGTAAGTGTAGTTTATTATGAGCTGCTCAAACCGACCGAAACCACGGGAGATCGGTATCGACTACGATTGATGCAGTTGAGCCGAGTACTGAAGAAAATGCGGCCGCTATACAAGCAGAGACAACATGACAAAGCTAGGCCACATGTTGCAAAACGGGAAGTCCAACTCTACCCGCCGTATTCATCAGACATTGCCCCGTTCGATTATCATTTCTTTCGATCGATGGCACATGGCCACGCTGAGCAGCAGTTTCATTCTTATGAAGAAGCTGAAAAAAAATGGGTCGACTCGTGGTTAGCCTCAAAAAACGTGTTGTTTTTCCGACGTGGAATTCAAATGCTGCCAAGAACGGAAAATGTTGTGGCTAGTGGTGAATAATAATTTAGTGACATATTTCTTACTAAGTTTTGTAAATAAAATCATTACTTTTCATGAAAAAACAACGATAACATATTCAAGGTCCTAATATATATATATATATATATATATATATATATATATATATATATATATATAAATATATATAAAATTTATTCGGAAATTATAATTTTCGAATAAATTATATTTGTTTCTACACTGTATTGATCACCTTTTAAGAATCGTATTTTTGGTTATTGGAATTTATTTCGTATACACCAATTCTATACCCTATATATATATATATATATATATATATATATATATATATATATATATATATATATATATATATATGGTGGCCTGACGATTGTGTCTAGCATGAAACAGCCTGTCGCCTCTAAGTGTTGACTTCAATGTTCATTTTATGTTTATATATATATATATATATATATATATATATATATATATATATATATATATATATATATATATATAATATATATATATATATATATATATATATATATATATATATATATATATATATGATATATATATAGGTATGATATACATATCTATATATCTATGTATGATATATATATATATATCATAGAGATAGAGAAGAGGGAATCGTTGGGTGCATTGGTCATAACTGATGCAATACACGCAGTAATAATCCCCACGCGCGTTTAATGTAAGTGTCATCGAGACTGAAGGCTGAAACAACTAATTTCAACACGATTCTGTTTACTTTACTAATCTCACATTAACGTCCCTGGCAGAAATGCATTAATCCATGTTTCTCTAGTTATGGATTAAATCGTAAGATATATTTCTCTCTCCTCCTTTATATATATATATATATATATATATATATATATATATATATATATGTGTGTGTGTGTGTGTGTGTGTGTATGTATATATATACATGTATATGCGTGTCTGTGTTCGTATGTATGTATTATTATTACAATAAATTACAATAAAATCTTTTACCACTCTACATAAAATCTCTCATGTTTCAGTACTAAGATGTTACTTCTTTAGACAATGGTAGATAACTTATCATGAAAGTGATTTATTAGGGAAATTTAAAAACAAATCTTTACGTCTTTTCATAAGTTACGTTTTCTGACCTCTTCCACCCCCTTTTAAACTATCAAAAATGTGTCAAAATTTGTTTTTAAATTTCACTAATAAATCATTTATTGTGAATTACATCTACTGGATTGTGCATTCGAGAGTCTTAATAAAGCATAAACAGGCCGATATATGCAATTCACACTGTTAAAAAAATAAAAATAAAAATGGACGTTTACTCTAACATATCTGAGCGATCTCAAAAAAGATATTTGTGTAAGGATTAATAGAAATTAAATGTATAAAAAAAACGAACCAAGATATTAACTAAATAGCCACTATTTTTTTGGCAAGACATTCCGCTGCAAGACAAGTGTGGCAGTAGTTCGTAACTTAAGCAAATAAACGCAGTCTCTGAAGAATATTTAATAAACGCGAAGGAGTTGTTTTTCGTTTCCCTGTTGAAGAATCATGACGTAGTATCACCCGGGAGAGCTGTTTTGCCACACCCCGTCGAAGTCAGCTACACTTGTTTGGAAATTGGCATCTAATTTACTCTTAATTTCCCAGACGTGTTAACAATACAGTCTAAAAAGCCAGCTTCTCGTCACGTATTATGTCGGACATTCACTGTTAATTGTTCGTAGCAAAAATACGCAACGACTGGTTTAAACTTGACTGTGTAACAGAACGTTTAAACTGGAATCCTGGCTGCTTGCTATAGTGAAATTTTTGGAGAGATTTGCTGCCCACTACCTTGAACCAAAATGGGGTATATGTTACAAGTAACGAATTTATGCTAATTCTGAACAAAGGAATAGCTTCGAGTGAGACTTGAACTCGTTTCCTATAAAACGAGATGGTTGAATTCTCATGGTTAGAATATCGATTGATTAATTAATTTTTTTTCTACGGTTTAAAGAACTTTGTAGATTATTTAAAGCCGAAACTTGTTTTGTTTTGTAAAAATAACTCTTTGTTATTCGAGTGAATATTGAATTGAGTATTCTGTAAGAATAACAATAATTTTTTCGAGATAAAAAAAACTAATATTTAACCCATAGCAGGGAAGAAGGTAGATTCTAAGCTTTCCCAATGTTATTTCCGCAGAAGTGAAAGTAACAAACCAGACTGCATGAGCGAGGTAACCGCCGAAAAAGTTTAAAGAAAAACCTGGATCAGGAGATCACAACAGCGGGAGAAATTTAAAGACAAATACATTCTTATTGTTTAAAGTAGAGTGCAAAAGGGTTATAAAAAAACTCGGAATATTCCAGTAAGATATCTTTAATCATTTCTAATATACAATGGTTCAACGCTTAATCTAACAACTGTATTGGATAATAACACACAATATAAATAATATATATATATATATATATATATATATATATATATATATATAGTCTTACTCAACTCTCCCGTCAAGTTCAACGGATTAGGGTCAACAGATCAGTTCCCAGGAAACCGACAACAGCACATGAGATTTGATTATAGTGGTGAAGGTTTTGCGCAGAACCATCCACACTTTTTGAAGGGCCGAATACAGAAACCTGGTACAATACGTACCACAAGGTTCCCAAACGACCCTCCGCAGGTTTTGAATTCAGAGTTGTTCTTCTCCTAGACCAGTTGCCATCCAAGGCTATATAACCCAGTCTGCCCTGTTATTTACCCATAGCTGGAGGGAGAAGAAAACGATTCACACCTTTCCCAAGGGTATTAGCACGTAAGTGAATGTAATGGATTCGACTGGAATTCGAACTCTGATAATGAGCACATTTATCCCATAAATATAGCACGCATTTAAAGTATATTTCTTTTATATATATATATATATATATATATATATATATAATATATATATGTGTGTGTGTGTGTGTGTGTGTGTGTGTGTGTGTGTGTGTGTGTGTGTGTGTGAATATAAAATAACAAATCTATATCCATCTAAAATATTTCATATTTTTATTTTAGTTTCGTCTGGGGATGAGAGGAAACATTTGTTCTTTTAACTCACACGCAAAATCACACACGCAAAATCACACACACACACACACACACACACACATTTATTACATACTAGATGGACACACACACACACACACACATAATATATATATATATATATATCTTACTTATTATAAAACGCAGATTGTGTGTGTGTGTCTGTAACGTTTATATGTTGGATCGAATTTCCTACATTTTTTAGCCGATTTCAACAAAACTTCACAGGACTACATAAAATTACATGGTGGTGGTTCTAACGGTGCCGAAAATGGGAAAAACACAGTTGTTTTTTTTAATAAAATCAATTTGAAAACACGATTAAGACACATCGTGAGAATGAAAGGGGGACAACTCACCCACGAAAATGTAAACAAAAGAGCATAGCATGATGAAAAAGACGCCGAACTTGACGAAAACAAAATTTTATCGTCTAATGTTCATATTATTATTAAAGAGGAAAGATCAAAGTATTTGGGGGGTATTTTTTTACATTTTTTTTTATCGTTCCTAGCACGTCTGAAATTTTCGTTAAAAATATTGTTTTTTTTTTTTTGGTCAAAAAAGGACAGATAATCATTTCAATTTTTTTTCGATTTGATAAAAAGATTAAAATTTGATTTTGATATTCTTTTAAAAATCAATTATCATTTTTTAAAAACTGATTTTAATAAAAACAGAAATTATACTGTTTATTTAAAATATTTTGAACCAACCTTAACTTAGCTTCTGCACCGAAAAAATGTAATTTGAAAATAAAACAAAGCAAGTCATAAACTTTCGAGTCGCTTGACGATTGACGAAAGGCACATTCATGACGTTTAGATAACTTACGGGAGGAGAATTCTTTCTACGGATGGAAGGAAGTGAAATTATTAAGTGAACAAATTATTTACCTTGTTACTTTTAAGGAAAACTTTCAGCGCTCTAATTTCTTAATTTTTTTTTTATTTTTTATTTTTTTGTACTTAGCTTTCATTTTTACGTTTACGATGCTTTATGGAAAATATAAAGAAATTAAAAAATAAGACTGTTAATAGTGAGATTAAATTTCATAAGAAAAAGGTATCTAATTAATTTAGGTACCTTTCTTATGAAATTTTATCAGAAGTGTACATAAAATACTATAATTTTATGTACATTTATTACATTTTACTGTGTTATTTGTATTTTCCATTCATTTTATTATTAATTTTGATATTTCATTTATGGAAAAATGTCATAACTGAGATTAATATAAAAATAAGATCATATAAATTAAAGTTTAGCAGTAGTTAAATTTCATAAGATGATACTGTTACTTGTAGGTACCCTTCTCAGTTGAAATTGAAAACTCATATTAACTTCTCCATACGTGTTTCGGTAAAGTAAAGGGCTTAACAGCGGAGAACAATGCTGAACTCAAATAATGCAACTAAATTTTATTCTGGTTGGTCTTCCGTACTTGATAATAACTGTCCGACTATAAACACAAAAATTACATTTCTTAATTACCATGGCTAATCTGATTTGTCCAAATTATACAATTTTCAAAGCGCAAGACAATGAAAATCTCACACGGACATTTTGAAAGGTTGATGTTGCTTTTAACTAATATTTTTTAAATTCAATTAAAACATTTTTTAAAAATCTTTTTAAAATTAAAGAAATAAGAAATAATTGTATTAAAAATTCAATTTTCATTGAAAAAATTTTTTGCTTTCAGAAAATATTGTCCATATTCATAAAAACAAATTAAAACAAATAAAAGCATTTGAAACTAAATAATATATTTGTTTTATTGAGTTTTGTATGTTACAATTCACAGCTGATTTTCAGGTACGTTGGCCAAAAAAAAAAAAAAAAAATACATGATTTGCATTCTTCAAAGCCTTGACTTTTTTAACTATTGTAATCACTAAATCCGATGTTCCTGAATTTCTAGAGTTTTTCATAAAAAATTAGTTATGGGGTGTTAATAAATATAAAAAAAAAAATTTCTGCCATGACTTTAAAAAAAAAAACATATTTATAATAATTTCGATCATCTGTCAATAGTTTCTGAAAGTTTCATTAACATCTGACAATTATTTTTATTTTGCAAGATTTTCCAAATTAAAGTGTGTAAATAAAAAAAACGCGCTAAAAAATTATCTATGTTATTTACTACCCTTGTTGCGACAAAAAGAGAAACAAGGTTTTTTAAATCAAAATTTAGAATATTCTAAAAGATGAAAAATTTTTAAAAAATAATTAAAAAAAATTTAGTCTATCCTCTTCATAAAAAACATAAGCATTTTGACGATAAAAATTTTGTTTTCATAAACTTTGGCGTCTTTTTTCATCAGACTATGCTCTATGTTTCAGCGATTCCGTGGAGTGACTTAGGTTAAAAAACCCAGGTTGTGTGTGTGTGTGTGTGTTTGTGTGTGTGTGTGTGTGTTTGTGTGTGTGTGTGTGTGTGTGTGTGTGTGTGTTCCTTTATATATGGGATCGGATTTCTTACATTTTTCAGCCGATAAATCAAACATCCACTTTTTTTTTCGGCAGGTAGTATTTTTATTGTCTTGCACACTTTTTTCTTTATTTACATTCAGAATGCTTTAAAAATTCCATTTACAAGACAATTGTTTATAATAAAAATTTATTCACCAATCGGTAGACGCATAACGATTGTAAACAATTTTTGCTTGAATTTGGGTGACCAATTCGACCAAAAAAAAAAAAAAAACTAATTAAGACATGCGTGTCCGTCAACCTTAAACAATAATCTTGTCAATTTTATTTTTCAGTCTTTATGATAATCGATACTTGATCTATCTTTTATTGTTACATCCCGGGCAACGCCGGGATCTACTGCTAGTATATATATATATATATATATATATATATATATATATATATATATATATGAAATTTAGTTAAATATAGTTTTAACTTTATTTTATATTGATGGGTAAATATTAAAAATAAAGAAAAACGTGTCGTTACCACGTCATTCAATGAGACTTGGATAAAATTCAACGTGAGAGGGTTTCCAGATAATCGGAAATTTTACTTGATTGCGGGACAAATTTTAGGAGAGACAACAAAAAGACAAAAAAGCTTTAAGAGCGCCAGAGTTCAAGAAACTGTGGAGAGCCATGATCGCCTACGTGCTGTAGGGACAGAGTGCATTAGCTGGCGTGAAAGCAAATAAATATCTGAATAAAAAGGATTCTGAAGACTGAGAGGTACTTTTACATTCTTTCTTTTTACATGTCATGTCCTTTCAGGACGTGGGCGATCATGGCTCTCCACCTCTCTCTATCTCTTGCAGCTCTCAACAAGATCCTTTCCTCTGCTTCCTCTCTCAGATAACGATCTGCCGTCCATTTGCTTAAGCCAGTCAGGTATGTCACGCATTGTTTTCCCTTGTGTCTCTTTCCCTTTACTGAGAAGGAAAATTCTCGAAAATACTGCTAATGAATCTTATCAAAATAAAAATATGCGACCCGGATTTTTTTTAAAGACCTCTTTTTCTGAAACAATTATTACTTCCCCAAGCCAAGATATATGACCACAAAAATACACAAAAATTAAAAGAAAACTGTTTAATCTATAACGTCATGTTATTAAAAATATATAACACATAAATCAATAATCAACCTAAAATAACTTAAATACTAAGTTGCAAATATTAATCTACACCAAGGCTTTTCTCTATTTCACCTTTCTTAGTAGAATTACTACGCTCTCAAACAAACGTACAGAACAGTATCAAGAAATCAAAAGAAAATGGTTGAATCCATCAACACAACAATAAAAACAATATCTCCACACGTGACAGTACTTGACGTAATATTCGACCCGTGAGTTTCATATTCTCCAGGCACTCCTTCCTCATTATGTGTCCCAGAAACTTCAACTGACTCTTGCTGTTATTAAGTATAAGCTTCCTCCTTGTTTGCAACCTCTTTAAGACCTCATTGTTACTCACACGCTCGGTCTATGATATCCTTAGCATCCTACTGTAGAACCACATCTCCGTCACCTCGAGTCTCTTTTTCATCATGGTTTACATTGGTGGAAAGTAGTTTAACAGCAAAGATAGACTTTAGATTACGGTTCGTTGTTCTCTACTGTCTGTTTATTATATAGAAGTACAACAGTTCTCAAAATCAGTACCTTTTATGTATGCATGTCTTTCTGTCTTCTTCTTCCTCTCCGTCTTCCTTCTCCATAAGCTCCTGTGTCCCTTCAGCAAAAGTCAAGTTTTCAACCTCGTTACCTTCTGGGAAAGGCTATGGAAGTGAATCCAGACAGAAAACCCGTAGTGGATCCCCAAAAAGAGTTGACTGTCAACATCTTTCCGGCAACTTCTGTCGTCAAGCCGTCCACAAATGTAATGTCCTGTATTCCTTCAGATCTTCTCGGTATAACTGAGAGGGGTGATGCCGTGTAATCTGGGCAGGGCACGGTCTCCATATACAATGACTCAGATCTACGCCCTGGAGAGGTCATTTTAGTTTCACCCACAAAGGACTAGGTTTTGACCAAACAGGACGCTACCGTTACCTTACGAGATAAACGGATAACTACTACTTCTAACAATACTTATTTATTTTTTTATATGCAACAGACATCAGGGAATAACGATTATTTCGCTCGTATCGTCATAAAAAAACGCGTATCTGCCTGTAAGTTCAGACATTTTAAATAATAATTCATTATTTTTTTAAAGATATGTCTGCTCTTTTGTCTTTTAGCAAAATACTCAGACAACGATGAATAGTTTCTATACATATATAGCTAAAGATAGACTGATGGAATATGAGGCTAACTGGATACTTAATCATGTTTGATTTTTACCATTCCTCTTTCTTCCGTTACATCTCTTGCGTGGCTTTCAGATTTTCGATTGAGGGTGTGGTGGTGGTGGGGGGGGGAATCTATCACTACCAGTATTCTCTTTGCCTTCTCTTTCCACTCTTTCATTTTTAACTCTGTATTTTTAGTCTTCCCATAAACCTTAAAAATGGAGATCCTTTTCATTCTACATCAGATATTGACGTTTTCTATTTCTAACTTGATCATCTAACCCAACATTTCCGCTTGGGGTCTTACTATTTTTTCTAGCCTCATTTCTTTTCTTTACCACAATGCAACACATAAATTAAGCACATGACTCTCCCAGACGTACATCTTTGACACATTTAATTAAAACTAATATATATATATATATATATATATATATATATATATATATATATATATATATATATATATATATAGTTCATGCCACATTGACTGATGAACTCCTACAAAAAAAAAAAAAAAAAATTCGCAAATTGCCATATTAGTAAAAAACACACTCTCTTAAATTTTCAAGAAATTCAACCTTAGCGTTGCGACTGCATGCTTCAAAAGTTTGTATCTGTTAACAATAATACATTCAAATATATATATATATATATATTTCGATTCGCATTTAATTTTTTCGTCTCGGATGCTGCCTCAATTTTACCTGAAAAATGACTGAATGTAAAGTTGAAGTACTTGCGTATTAAAGAAAGACATTTTACAGCTTATAATTTTTAAAAAACATGGATCATAACATTTATCGAGTGATTTGTAGGTTAATGCACCTTTAAAATTTTGTTTGCAAAGGGATTTCGCTATTTTATATCATTAACTTTACTAATCTACTTCTTCTATGAATAAATATATATATATATATATATGGTATGCTTAAAACGAAACCATGATATTGTAACAAATAAATATCTTTCTTTTTTTGCATTCGCTTTCCATATATATATATATAGATATTTATTTGTTATAATATCATGGTTTCATGTATGTATGTATATATATCTATATATCTATATATCTATATATCTATATATATATATATATATATATATATATATATATATATATATATATATATATATATATATATATATATATATATATATGTATATATATATATATATATACATATGAAAAGCGAATGCAAGAAAAGAAAGATATTTATTTGTTATAATATCGTGGTCTCATGTATATATATATATATATATATATATATATATATATATATATATGTATGTATGTATGTATGTATATATATATATATATACATATGGAAAGCGAATGCAAAAAAAAAAAGATATTTATTTGTTATAATATCATAGTTTCGTTTTAAGCAGACTATCCTCTGACCGTATTGTGACTTCATATTCACCGATTCCCAAAAATAGGAACACTGTGAGCGAAATATAAGTGAATGAAAAAAGAAATGTAAATCTAAAAGCAAACAATTCTTAAAAAAAACTATATTCAGAGACTTTTTTCATTCGGAAATCGTTAATATTTTAAAGGTTATTTTGAAAATTCATATTCTATTTTTATTAATTAATTTATTTACCTATTTATGTATCTATCTATTTATTTTTTTCTATTATTATTTGCTGTTTTGTACGTTGGCTTACGTCTAAATCACATCGGGTAGTTTCATATTTCAATGTCAATGTCATTACCAAAACGAGGCTGAAGGAGGCGTCTTTTCCGCAGTTCTCGCTGCACATGATCACGAACTCGTGAGAACACATATTTTTATATATATATTTCCCTCACGTGTACTGGGTCGATTCTATAATTTTGAGTCTTTTTTTCAGAGGAGTATTCTTACATATATATGAATAAAATGTCTCAAGAAAGAGTACGTGATAAGCGTGCAGGTTTAAGTGAATATATATATATATATATATATATATATATATATATATATATATATATATGGGTGTGGGTGTGTGAGTGTGAAAACTGAGAGCTACACTAAGCAGCGACAGTCTTTTTTATGCCTGAACGAAATTTACAGGCAATATAGCATATTTTAAATCTATATTTTTATCATTTGCACACACACACACACACATACACACATATACATAAACACACACGCACACATATATATATATATATATATGTATATGCGCGCGTGTGTGTAAGTGTGATAAAAATATAGTTTAAAGGCAAATTTTCTTTGGGGAAACTTTAAGAAATTTAAAAAAAAAGCCGTATCGATGAACACAACCATTTATCAAATGCATTAGTTATGCATAGACATAAAAATGAGCCACAAACTTTTCCTAGTGACTGCCACACTGAATGAAAAAGAAAGTAATTTACTGAGAAGGAAAATTCTCGAAAGTACTGCTACTGAATCTTATCAAAATAAAAAAAAAATGCGACCCGGATTTTTTTCAAAGATCTGTTTTCCTGAAAGAATTACTACTTCCTTAAGCCAAGATATATGACTACAAAAATACACAAAATTTAAATGAAAACTGTTAAATCCATAACGTCATGGTATTAAAAATATATAACACCTAAATCAATCCCAACCTAAAATAATTTAAATAATAAGTTGCAAATATTAATCAAATATTAATTTTTTTCTATTTCACTTTTCTTAACAGAATTATACGCTCTCAAACAAGCGTACACAACAGTATCAAGAAATGAAAAGAAAATGGTTGAATCCGTCAAGACAGCAATAAAAACAATATTTCCACATCTGACAGTACTTGACGTAATATTCAGTTGACAATATGAATACAATAGCATTCGTTAAATTCTTTTAGGTGTTAAGGACATTTTGTTCTGTTATTATTAGTTATTTTGTTTAATAAATTAATTTTGTTTTTTGCCTTGAAAAAGTCCACAATGGACGAAACGCGTCGGCTACCATTACAGTTTTCCTATTTTCTATATTATATATATATATATATATATATATATATATATATATATATATATATATATATGTACTTGAATTATTATAATTCTCCTGCTACAGAGATTTTGTGATTCGTCTATTTTTTTTTTATCTAAATACTTTTCACAAAATAAAATTCGTATATTTGCCTTCAAACGTCATAAGTCAAAGTTTTATTTTTTATTATATATATATATATATATATATATATATATATATATATATATATATATATATGTATGTATAAAAAGAAAAGGCACAGACGTATGGAAGACGTCAATATAGGTGAATTGAATAACTGATTGTTTTTTCATGACAGCCATTTTAACAGACTTGTTAAGTAAAGTATGCGTTCACATACACATAACATACATGAAGAACTTCAAAAATGGATTGCAGAACAAGGTTTAGAAATAAAGAAAAGAGAATTTATTTAGAATTTTAAGGAAGAGGAAATTGTGGAGAGCCGTGATCGCCTACGCCGTTAGGGGCTCAGTTGGAGACTCTCAGTGACCCAATGAGTATAAGCAACTTCATACCATATAAAGCCGATACTACTAAAAATATATGCGGAAAAATCCTCGTTTGAGTATATTTGAAATATCATGTCACTTCAGGTCGTCCGCAGTCATGGCTCTCCACAGATTCCTTTTCCTTATTATCTATGTCTTGCCATTCATCGGTAAGATAATGACATTTTCTTTACTGTTTTTAATTCGGAATTAAAGTACTCAGAACCGCCTGCTACTTAACTCAAGTAGCTGTGAGAAAAAAAAAAGAGAGTGATTCATATCTTTACCAATGGAATTGTTTGAAAGTGAACACAAGAGACTAGACTATGATTTGAACCTAGTCCGACTATTCCACTTACCACATCAATAACCGCGAAAATACCGTTAATTATTTCAGTAAAAAGAAATGAGTTTTTATTTGTACCGCGTACTGGAAGAGAGAAAATAAGCAGTAAATTTATATATCATATTTCGAGCTGAATAAAAGGTCAGATGAATTAAGTCTGGAATTTTTTGTCTTTTATTCTTGGATCAAAATTGGATTCGGATTTTAAAAAAATATCTTCGATGTGATAAAAATTTTTAAAAATCACTAAATGAGATCCGACTTTTAACAAGATCGGACAGATTTCAAATCAGGGAAAATATAAGCCGTATTTTTAAACAATAAAATTAAAATTGGTAATTCTGCCATGGTGTACTTACACTGCAGCTTCAAGAAACCTTAATAATGCAAAGTCCGTTTATATGGCATTGAATACTGGACAACAGATGAAGAATAGATTCCTAATAAAATGTCGGTTAGTTTATTTTGTTTAGCGTGCTACCAAACAATATGGGTTATTTAATACCGAAATCTAAATATTTTGAACACAATATAATGGCTTCAACTAAATATATTTTGAACGCAATCATACGCCTTCGACAAAAGACAAAATGCATTCTTTTTTTGTTTTGTTTTATAGTATATCAAATTCACTGAGTTATTTAATGCCGACAAGATATTTATTGTTGGTAATATTCTTTTTAAAAAGTATTGTCGGTAATATTTTTCCAAAAATGTATTGTTGCTAATATTTATTTTTCAGAAATGTATTGCTGGTAATATTTTTTTCCAGAAATGTACTGCTAGCAATAATGTATTTCAGGTAATTTTTTTTCCAAAAACGAATTGCTGGTATTAAAACGTATTTTTACACGTTCATAGTGTTTTGATACCAGTTTGGAAGTTAACAATTTTCCAATAGCTGACCTCGGGTCAGGGTATACCTGGTAGCACCAGCAATTAAAAAAGAAAACTAGGAAATGATATCGTATGTGAAATCTGTAAAGCACCTTGTTGCCCCAGGACAGAAAGTTAGAAAATTAGTTTAAGCGAAGATCATCTTGAATAAGTTGGATAATGAAACTGGAATATATATATATATATATATATATATATATATATATATTAAAAGGTGGTTCCACGCTTCTCAAAACCTTCTGATCAGAGGTCTTGCTGTTGGATGTAATTTATCGTCAGAGCCAGGACGGTGTATTCATAGTCATTTTGCTATAAAATGTATTGTTGGTCATTTTTTAATAAATAGATATTGGTGATAATTTTACTATAAATAGATTTTGTTGGTAATACTATAAATAGATATTGTTTGTACTTTTTTATATGAATATGTGTTGTTATTTTTATATAAAATATATATATATATATATATATATATATATATATATATATATATAGTTTGATAGTGTTTTACTTTTGTTTGGACGTTCACTATTTGCCCATATCTAGGACTCTAACAGGTGATACCACCCAGGATGAGATTGGATGAGGGAACAACAGCAATTAAAATGCGGTTCCATGCTCATCAAAACCTCCATTCTCCCGATTAGAGGTCTTGCTGCCGGAGATAATTTATCGTCATACCCAGGACTAAGCAGAAATGTGTTTCTGCAGCAGGATAATGAGATCACTATGTACTGAACATGTGAGCAACAAGAAAGACAATGTCAACAAACAGGACACTTTTAATTAGCATCAGGTAGAGACAGTCGAAATTTGTTAGGAACAAAATGAGGAAAGAGGCCTTGGAAAATTTGATACTCACAGGACAGATTGAAGGCAAAAGGAACAGAGGAAAACATCGCATAACTTACTTGCCGATCTTGAATGAATGGATGGCAGAACAGTCTTTGGGGAGATAGGAAAAATGCAGAATTTTTATGAGATACAACGTACAGAAAATTGTGGAGAGCCATGACCGACAACATTCTAAAGGGACACAGGATATAGAAGAAGAAGAAGAATACCGCGGAAAATATTTTTCTCTTCTCTCCCTGTTATTTAGTGATATCTTGGTTTCTACAATGCCCGTGAATACAAAGCCAAGCTTTTTGATCAAATTAACAGAGATGAAACTGACAAGAATTGATACCTTGGTTTTAGTTTAAGTTCGGCAATCATCGTTATTACTCGGTACATTCCGACAAAGTTCATTTTCAGTGCCCGCGAAAGAATATCGCCTGACGCAATGCTCACTTATGCATCGGAATTCTATCGATAAAATGAGGGGTGAGGTATGTAATGTCATAGTAGGAAAATCGAACGGCAAATAAAGCAAGAACGGAAAGCTAGATACGGACAAAAAAAAAGCAGAAAAAATAGAAATGAAAGAAGCAGACGATATAGAAAAATGAAATGGAAAGAAAAATACAGTAGCCAGTTAACCCAGTTATGTACCCGATGTACTTGAATCAAACGCAAAAAAAAAAACATGATTTGATATTGCCAACTTAAATCAAATTATTATTGACAACACGGGAAGAATTCTTCTTTTTAATGAGCGTTAACCTTCCACCAAGCACTTAGAACTTTCTTCCTCTCCTTCATATATATATATATATATATATATATATATATATATATATATATATATATATATATATATATATATATATATATGTATTGTATAATAAAATAAATAGGGACGCTATAAAAACAGCACTAGATGTAAAATATAAGAAAATAGAGAAACAGAACAAATTTAAGGAAAATATTTTTAAAAAGAATACTCAAATATTGTTGCTTTCTTGCGACTTAGTTTGATGTGGACGCTTAGTTTGTTATACGGCAGTTTCATAATCTTCAGGCAGTCCAATAGACAAGATAGACAATTCTATATTTAGGCAGTCTTTATGTGGCTTGTGGCATATATTTAGCACCACGGGTAGCGGACGAGTTAAATTGAAAAAAATTCAGACAAAATACTCAATTCTATACTTAAATGGCTTTAAAGTGCCTTGAGGTATGTACTATGCAACAAAGAGAATTAACAGAAGTGGACCGAAACACAGAGAAACACATACACAGACATATATATATATATATATATATATATATATATATATATATATATATATATATATAAAGAGAGAGAGAAAGAGGGAGGGAGGGAGAGAGAGAGGTAAAGGGTTAGGTATATGAAATAACTAGATATTAGCGACTGTATACGTGCGAGCCGGTGTGTATATGCTGGTAAACAAATAAAAAATTACCAAATTTACCCATTTGTGTGTGTGTTCGTGTGTGTGTGTGTGTGCTCAATGTGATTGCCCAAGAATTCGGACATAAGATATAGCTTATATGCTATATATTGTGCTCAATGAGTTGGGTAATCAACGAAACTTAAGTCGCACACCAAATGTATGTATATGTGTATCTATTAATACATATATATATATATATATATATATATATATATATATATATATATATATATATATATATATATGATGGGGGCACAGATTTAAGATAGAATGTATCTGTAAAAGGACAGTATGAATAAAGACAAAAGGAAAACTTAGCCAACGTGTTTCGTTCTCTGAAATGTCAGGTGAATTCATGGCGTCAGGTGATACAATCCATTGCCTAATAAAAAAATAAAAACAAAATCACCTACATACTTTCGTTTATTAAGCATTGAATTATATCACCTCTTATCGCTAAGCTGATGAATATTCATGAGCAAGCATTTATCAAAAATTCTGAAAAAAAATTCTGTTCTTGTATAAAAATGTCACAAAATGAAATCCTTACATTTGACTTAATAATTTTCCTAAAGGAGGAAACGCGTCGCCTAAGATTAGTTTTTTTTTGTCTTTAATCATATATATATATATATATATATATATATATATATATATATATATAAGGCAGCATATTTATATTCATCTTCTTTCGATCTATCTCAGAAAATGATCTTAGATAAGATTGAAAGTACTTGGGTTAAAACAAAACTTCGGTGACTTCCCTGTAGGAATTCATCTTTACATCAAGTAAATGATTAGACAACTGAAATGGCTCAACATAAAGTAAGACGATACAATATGTTTATATTATTGAATTAACATATATATATATATATATATATATATATATATATATATATATATATATATATATATATATCAATGTGATAATTGAAGCCGATACTCAGAAGCGAGAAACTGTTTAATAATAATTAGGTCACATGCGTTGTGTTTTCTCTCAACTATCATGGTAAATAAGGCAAAAAACATTAGCCGACAACAATCAATCCAAAAACCGCAAGCTCTTGTTACAGGAAAAAATAGTTATAATTACTTTCCCACAAACAAACTACTAAATAAACGATCAGAACTCATCTGAAAACACGAAAACAAATTTTTACTACCCTATTTAAA
>CAHIKZ030003505.1:287500-372500 GCA_903632075.3 Acanthosepion pharaonis
AAAACGTGGTACTTTAAAATGGGTCGTAAAGCCAATATGATTGATAAAATGATATGTTTAAAGGTAAAAAAAGGTATTGATAGCTGATTCGGAACCCCTACAGAAGGTAGAGTAGGAAAGCGAGAAGAAAGAATTAAACATCAATTGTAAGTAGACAAAATGCCTGGTTGTCAGCAAAAGAACAGCGCAAGATGTGAAGGGCAAATTGGAAAGACCAAAATGAAGCAGGCACAAAAAAGTTAAATATCTTGGCAGTGTTTTAACAGAGGAGAGAAATGCAACGCCGAAATCTGAAGTGCGCATTGCAATAGCTTAAGATGCCTTTCTAAAAGTTAATCATAGTATTAAGAAACTTGGAAAATCTCGTTAAAAACAAATAAAAGAGCGCTGAACTCTCATTTAATATCGGTCCTCCTGTATAGCAATGAATGCTGGACAATCATTTCACGGATGAATATGAAACTTGAGGCAGCAGAAGGATGCTGAGGATATCATAGACTGTAAATATGAGCAACGAGTAAGTTTTAGGGAAAATGCCACCAAAAAGGACAAGTTTTGTCCTGTATTCAGCGAATGCTGGACAAACTCTTCAAAGATGAAGACACCCGAAGCAACACAAATATGAGTCTACAGAAAGATTGTGAGGGAGCCATGGAACGAATATGTGACTAATGATGAGGTTTTAGAGAAAATGGAAACAAAAAGAAACTTATACTTAACACCAGGAAAAGGCAGTTGAAATTTCAAAAGCATGTAATGCTGGACAATCACTTCACAGATGAAGAAGAAACTTAGGCAACAGAAGGATTCTGAGATATCATAAGACTGAAAATGTGAGCAACGGCGAGGTTTTAGAGAAAATGTAAAACAAAAAGGAAATTTATACTTAACATCAGGAAGAGACAGTTGAAATTTCTACAAAAGGATGCTGAGGATACTATGGACCGGACATGTGAGCAACGACGAGGTTTTAGAGAAAATGTAAAACATAAAGGAAACTTATACTCAACATCAGGAAGATAGAGTTGAAATTTCTGCAGAAGGATGCTGAGGATTCCATGGATCGAACAGCTGAGCAACAACGAGGTTTTAGAGAAAATAGAAACAAAAAGGAAACTTATGCCTAACACCAGGAAAAGGCAGTTGAAATTTCGGGAGCAAAATTCCATCAAAACAGGCACGTTTCTGTCCTCCTGTATCCAGCGAATGCTGGACAATTTCCTCAAAGAAACATACTCGAAGCAACAAAAATATGACTCTACAGAAAGATGCTGAAGATGCCATGAAAGGAACATGGGACTAACGACGAGGTTTTAGAGAAAATGGAATAAAAACGGAAAGTTATACTGAACATCTGGAAGAGATAGTTAAAATTTCGGAAGAACATAGTCAAGAAGGATGGCTTGCAAAATCAGATACTCACAGGAGAGATTGAGGGAAAGATGGCAGACGAAAGCAGCGCGTAATTTACTTGATAGGTTTGAGTAAATTGATTGTAGGACAAGGTTTGGGAGAAATATCAAACATACAAAATTTATTAAGAGCTACAAGTGACAGGAAGATGAGAAGGGACATGATCGCCTACATCCTAAAGGCATATATATAAAAAAAAGAAGACATAGAATCAGAAAGATACAGTTGAAACATTTATCATAAGGAAAGAATGCTTAGAAAATGTAAGACTCACAGGACATATTAAAGGAAAGACAGGTAGTGTAAACCAACGAGTAACCCACTTAACTAGTTTGTGTAAATAGTCAGCAGAACAGTGACTAGGAGAAATAATTAAAAGACAAATGTTTGTAACTGCTACAAAGCACCGAAAAATTATGGACAGCGATGATCGACCACGTCCTGAAGGGATACTACCCATAGAAAAGGGTGAGGAAGATGATGCGCTGTATTTTGCTAAGTTTACATTAAACTCTGATACGGTAGCGATCGTAGATCTGTCATTTTTTTATTGTTATGAAAGTAAAAATAGTTTTACTTTGATCTGTTTTAGGTTTTAGAAAAGTTTAGTAAATGTGTATTAGATTCCCACGTGCTGACGCTTAAGCCCGGAATAAAATAAAATATCCAGGGGCTTAAATGGATTTATCTGTCGCGTAAGTTAATGTAAGTATGATAGAATCTATTTTGAGGGACGTATCTCTGTTTCATGTAATGAAATGAGGTTTGGTTCAAATTTGGTATTCAACACCATCACTTGATAAGACACCAGAAGTGTTGAAACAAAATGGCTATTTTTGTAGTGCTTTTATGCATTTTACTTTGTACAAACACACCCATAACTATTAGGCGCAGATACACATCCATGCGTTCGAGCATACATATATACGCAATTATCATATTTTTCGGTGTCTAAACCATAACGTTGCACATCCCGAACAAACACAGAAGACAATTCCCCCCTCTAACTCAAACAATAATCAAATACAAATAAGCATAAATAGATCCAATTTTTTAATTATAAACCAACTTGTCTGAAGATTTCAAAAACATGAAACGCAGTGTTACAATATGGATAGAACTGAATATATTAGCTCTGTCACAGATATTGAGCACTTTCCACTAAGTACCCCACCAGAATATATATATATATATATATATATATATATATATATATATATATATATATATTATCATTCATTCGCAGACAGTACTGTTTCGGTGAACCAGGGCTTCTAAGTGCAGCTAGACATGCCGCAAGACCGAAATCCGACCGAATCGTGTCAGTCGGAGTTTCTACCCCTAAGTCATCAGCACTCGGCAGAGAGAAACTACTAATTCTAGCGTATTGTTTTTACGAATGTAAACAAACGCCAGTCAACCAGAGTGCTCGTATTCATTTCCTGAAGAGCTCTGCATTAGCGTAGACGGCTGCTGTATATAGAATTAGCTAATAACTCAACAGTGCTCAACTTAAGTATATTTTCAAGAGACAGGTTGAAATAAACCTTGGCTTGGCGCGTAATTATCAACTGAAATTTGCTTGTGTGATTAATATTTAACACTAAATAAAGTGTATTGACAAGGTAGATTCGTAGAAAAATTATTATATGCTGAGCAATTATAAGTGTTTATTTTTGTAATCATGAGACTATTTAACTGTTGATTGTCTTAAGTTTAGCAACATAACTTCATCTATTGGCTAATAAGTGTCTTTTCTGTCTTGCATGTTATATGGGTGACAATATATATATATATATATATATATATATATATATCTTAAGAAAGACAAAGAACAGATGGAGTTAGAATTCACAGTTCTTTACTTTTTAAAATGTGCTCAATACAAACGTAGAGGAATATTATTAATATATTAATATTAGTAAAATATGTTTATTATAATATAAAGTACAATAAAGAAAACATTTTACATCACTATACAAAAGCTTTCATGTTTCGGAACGATAATCGTTCATCTTCGGCCGATGGTAAATAATATGGTAGAAATTATTTGTGTTGCGATGTAAAATGATTTTTTTGTAATATATTATAATAAAAATATTTTAATAATAATAATTATATATATATGTGTGTGTGTGTGTGTGTGTGTGTATGAAAAGTGTGTGTCTATATATATATATATATATATATATATATATATATATATATATATATATATATATACATATTATTATGTATATATTATATGCGCGGTACTTAGAATATACATACATATGTCAAGTCCCATACTGTCCACATATGTTTATGTCTGTATGTTTATGTCTGTATGAGCCCCGGCGGACGAGCGAGAGTGTATGTAACATGCATCTATGTTTTGCGCTAGCATGAGTGACATCACGACAACGACCCCCTCCCCAGTTCGATAATAACACCAATACACGCAATCTACATAAATCCCATAATTTTATAAAAAATAAATCAGTTTGTCTGATGATCGCAAATGCGTGAAACCCAGGTGTCAACTCACCTCCATCCAACCAAATATATATATATATATATATATATATATATATATATATATATATATTATAAATCATGAAATATTATCACAGCATTTCAGAATACATTGTTATTGCACAAATCCGTCCGTCCGTATAATCAGACAACTTTGAATATGCCATGCAAATGTTCTAAAATTGTTTCTTGTAATCAATAATTATTCTGTCAACTGCACTGAAATCTTACTTTTCAAACCTTTCATCTATTTCCCGTGCCGTCTGTTAAACTCGGCCAGCTGAAAATCATTGAATCAGTCAGCTTAATAGTGCCTTTCAGTTTTGCTCGCTGTTTAAGCGCAGGAAATTGTTCAGTATTTGCACAACGCCGAAATCGAAAACGCGCGTTTTTCAACCCTAGGCACGGAGCCATTGGAAAAGCGATGCCGCTTTGAGGTTGTGTTTAATAGGCAATCGTGCATTTCCCCTTGCTACGATCGCTTTGTCTTTGAATTACAGTTCTCTAAGAACTGTGTACACGTTGCAGCAGGAAAGAAATATCGATGTCTGAAAAGTGGAAAGAAATATTTGGAATAAGATTGTGATTAAAGACGGCTGCACGGAAACACTGAAACTGTGAAAAATAAATAAGATTAATATAGCTTAAATTGCGTTATATATTGATGTTCAGTTGGTTTGATGTTTGACGAACTATGTACATACAACAACGTCCATAATAAGAATATCCGCTACAAAGTCTTTTCAATAAAAGGATAATTTTCTTCGAAGTAGATATAGTGACTTTCAAAGTGTAGCTTAGATGTGGCACAAGGCCGAAAGCTCGCCGCACCTAGTGAGGAACGAACTCACTAATCAGTAGTAATTGTTCTAGCGAGACAAGCTTGCTAATCATTACACCGCCTCAAGGTGCCCTAAAATGATTTCCAAGCGTAGCTTAGATGTAGCACAAGGTCGAAAGCTGGAGGCACCTCGTGAGGAACGAACTCACTAATCAGTAGTAATTGTTCTAGCGAGACAAGTTTGGTAACCATTACACCTCCTCGAGGTGCCCTAAAATGATTTTTCAAGCGTAGCTTAGATGTGGCACAAGGCCGAAAGCTGGGGGCACCTAGTGAAGAACGAACTCACTAAGCAGTTGTAATTGTTCTAGTGAGACAAGCTTGCTAACCATTACACCGCCTCGAGGTGGCCTAAAATGATTTTCTGAGCGGAGCTTAGATGTGGCACAAGGCCGAAAGCGTGGGGCACCCAATGAGGATTGAACTCACTACTTTGTCGTAAATGGTCGAACGTGCCAAGATGGTTAACCATCACACAACTTTGAAGTGCCCTCATCGTAGTAGATACATAGGGACTTTATTTTTCTAAAGAAATATTATGTGATCGAATAGATATTAATAGATAATATTAAATATCACATTCCTCCAAACTCTACAGCATTGAAAGAGAACGTGTTGCTTTTTGAAAATAAATGCAATGCCAGGAAACATTTGGCATAAATCCATATCTGGTCTGTCCACTTTCCTTTTTATTATTATTGATTGTTTTTCTTGGTGTCATTGACCTCAGTGTATTTTCACATTTATTAGAACGGTGATTTTGTTTTTTTCCACTAAGTATGAAGTCTTTCAATTCTGTCTCGTTGGATAATTGTCCTTTCATGCCTGCTTGTTTCAGCTTCTTTTTTCTTTTTTATGTACGGTGTCCCTTCAGGACGTAGACGATCATGGCTCTCCACTTCTCCTTATCCCTTGTAGCTCTCAATAAGTTTCATCCGTCTGTCACCTCCCCCAAACAACCTTATGTCATCCAATTGCTTAAGCCCGCTAGGGATGACATGCGTTGCTTTCCCTTGAACCTCTTTCCCTCCATTCGACCTGTGAGTATCAGATTCTCTAGGCCCTCTTTTTTCATTACGTGTCCCAGAAATTTCATCTGCCTCTTCCTGGTGTTAAGTATACGCTTCCTCCTTGTTTGCATTTAGTCCAAAACCTCATCGTTGCTCACACGCTCGGTCAGTAGATTACGTTAATACTCAGTCATGTTTAAATCACGTGACATCAACGCACTAAAGGAAAACAGGAGGAAAGGACGAACCCTCAATTGTATGAAAACAAACCGTATTTTCGTCAGCAAGGGGTGGGGCTGAATGTACGAGCTACGAACATGAAACGTCACATTCAAGCAAGTAGAGAATTTCAAATAGAAATTCATATGTTTGAACAGACAGCGGAATATGCGGCATAAAAATCCGATGTGACATAGATATAGCGAAAGATGCCTTCCAAAATCTAAATAAAATATTAAGAAAATATTTTTGTTGGAAACAAAGGAAGCAGTGTTGAACTGCTATGCAATATCAATCCTCCTATATGTCAGTGAATGCTGGACAATGTCCGCACAGATGAAAACGAGACATGTATCTGCAGAATGATGCTGAGAATACCCCTGACGGAACATTTGAACAACGTGAACGTTTTAAGGACAGTGGACACAAATAGGAAAATTATACTTTAAATCGGAAAGAGACAATTAAAATATAAAAACCAATGAAGAAAAAGGCTTTTAGAATTTGACAGGATATACTGAAGCCCAAAGAGGCAGAAGTAAGCAACGTGTATAATTAATGAGCTTGTAAATCGATGTTAGATCAGAAAGTTGATGTGATAGTAAAAAGATTTTTTGCTAAGAGCTACAAAAACAGAGATTCTGGAGAGACATCACTCTCAACATTCCAAGCAGCATGGTACAAAAGATATACAAGGCCAATCGGGTAAATTTACTTTTTAATTCTTCACGCATTCTTGTCTTCTTTGAGCGACAACGAACAGATATTCTTCCCAAAGATTTTTGTAATGGCAACTGCTATCCTTTAAATAGTGTGACCTAAAGATCAAAATCATGATTTTGTCTGTGATATACTGATTACTAATGTGATTAGGGTTCATGAAATCCCAGGCTGGGGATGCTTCCAACAACATGCTTAACATATGAAACCAAATGCTTGTGTTTTTCCTGATTCAGTTATTCTCGGCGGATATCTTCAGGTATATGATTGTTTTTGGTTCATCTGGCCACAATAAGGTGTCCTTAAAATTGTTATTTCTTTTTAACATTTATTCTTCCGGGCCAATTTAAACGAGAGTGCTTCTGTTTTTAATTCAGTAGCATTTTCAGACACGTTCCTCCGTTCTATAAGCCTGTCTTGTTCAGTGAACATTTCATTAATGAAATGGAATATTAACGACGCACATTTTGGTTTAATTCACAGTGCTATCTGCAAACATTATAGAGTCTAAGGACATTTTGGATGATCTCAAAGGGCGCAGACGCACGCACACATACGTGTGTGTGTATAAAAATAAATAAGCAAAAAAGGTAAAATAAAATATACCAATAAAATAAATAACTAAAGTAAATAATAAACAAACTAACACAGCACTCCCGCCAAAATAACCGTGAGAATAGACTACCAACATTACAATAGATTACCAACAATGCACCACTGACCCGGATATATAAATAGCCGAGAAAAAACCCAACACATGATGATTGCATTTGGCATGAAACTGTCTGTCACATCTGACTGTTGACTTCAATGTCCACTTGGATATTTACATACGCTTTCTCTTTGATTTTGAGCACTTTAACCCATAAGTATAGCACACCTAAAAATATATATATATATATATATATATATATATATATATATATATATATATATATATATATATATATATATATTATGAAATGGACAAATTCTGACAATTATTTTAGGACATTTTTATGTTTATACATTCTTTTATAGATACAAATATTTAGTAAATGCTCTGTATATAATAAACAGTATTAATAACATTTCTCGGATATTCAGGCAGGTAAATGTTGTTTAATACTGTTTATTATAAACAGAGCATTTACTTAAATATGCGTATCTATAAATAAAAAAAAGAAATATATATATATATATATATATATATATATATATATATATATATATATATATATATATATATATATTCTCTATAAATTCTTTCATGGTAATTGTTCTGATGAACTTTTCTCTATTGTATCTAGACTTCATATATTTAATCATAATTATTTCTACTCAATATCCCCTAAAATAAGCCTCTATAAATAATAATTAATTAATATTAATTATAATAATAATAATAATAATAAATATAACCGTTACATCCTAACCAATAACCGGTAAAATAGTTCTAGAGACTTGCTAACCATAATGCACCACAATCCATCATATACAAATAGTCGATTCAAACTCCATGAACTGCAAGATCATGTTCGAACACAGATTGTCGCCGCCCGATGTCGATATCATTGTCCACTTTTATATTTACATAGTCTCTGTCTCGCTCGCTCGCTCGCTCTCTTTCCATATATATATATATATATATATGTGTGTGTGTGTGTGTGTTTGTGCGTGTGTATGTCTGTGTGTGCGCGTGTGTGTGTATGTCTGTGTGTTGATAGATGGATAGATAAGTAGGTAGGTACATCAATAAGTGGCCTTATAATAAAAAGTGAGTTCATTTTTTTCATACATAATCTTCCTTGTCAATGCACTTAATCTGTGATTAATAATAATGATGTAATTAAAGTCGAGACCAAATCCAGCTTATAATTTGGTCTCAAGCTATGATTTTCTTATTCCTGCATGATTACAGACACACACAGAGAGAAAAAACATACACTCTCTTACATATATATATATATATATATATATATATATATATACATTTAAAGACGCTCTTTCGTGGTACATTTTAAAACTCTATCTTTAAAACCTAAATATATATTTTTTTAATTTTTATCTATTTTTTTTTAGAGTTGATTACCTAAAATTTTGTTTTAAACAAAGAAATTTTTTATTAATTATAGCTTGGAAATTTTCTATTTTAAATTAATGGTCATAATTGTCGGCAAGACTTCAGTCATTACGCCATCTTTGATGTTTGCCGATAGAAAAGATTTTAAATTTTAAAACTTTATAATTAAATGTCTACCTAAAATAAAGCAATCTCCAGTTGAAGACGTTCTGACTGAAGAATATTTCATTATATTCCTACACATCTGTATTGCGGAGAAGACCTACATTTTTTGCTCAAACCAATTACGAAAATATATTTTAAATTGCTTTTAGCGACCAAAGACCATAAACCTTTGAGAACGATAATCAGGCAAGAGCGGAAGGAAGAAATGAATAAAGTAAACGTTATGTGAGTCTGAGGTCCCTGGCTAAATATTAAAGATAGGCTAGGCTCTCAGATTAAAAGTCCGATATTTATGTGTATAAAGAAAGTTAGATTATATAGTTTAAGGAACCCATGCGCTAATATGCGAATTTCTGGAGAGACAAATCAAACCTCCCTCGAACAAGTGCATAGGAAGAATATAATAATTTACATCCATTTAGTAAACCAACTATTTGTCTTGCAGGTTTTTTTTAAGTCTGCCATTCTTCCACACATCGAATATTATTGTAACATCTGGTCAGGTGTCCCTACTATTCCAGAGAGGAATCTGCAATGCTACTGGTCTTGACTTTGCACCTCGGCTTAAGTCACTGCCTTACCCACGAAACGCTTCTTCCCTGTGCTTTTTCTATAAATACTTTTATGCTAATTGATCTGATGAGCTTTCCTCTTTGGTACATCGAATGTAAGGCTGTATTATATTGGCAGTTAGGTCTCATCATTTTACAATTGTAATGACTAGATATAACTGTAAGTTCTATGCTAAATGGTTTCCTCTCTCGCACTTTTCCCCCGTGAAATTCTCTTCCGGTCTCTTGCTTTCAAGTTAACTTTGATCTTTAAAAATTTAAATGCAATATCAATCGTTATCTTTTGTCTTCTAAAATCTTGTTCTTTTATTGTTCTCTTTTCTGAATAGTGTTTTTTTTTCCTCATATTCTCTCACACTCCAGTAATCACTTGCGTCTTACTGGCTCTATAGACTTGTTTGGGGTGAAATGATTACAAAACTTAAGGTTCTCTTATCTAAATATTTTTTTGCACATCCTTTCACACTCAGTAAACCTTTACGTCTTAGTGGCTTTGTTGCCTTACTTGGTTTGAAACGATTAAAATAATATGAAATCTAACTCTGTCTATATTTCTGAGATGAGATATTATGTACATTATTTACATTAATCGCACTATTGTCCTCATCTTTGTCGCCATATTTATCACAACGTTTCGGCCGTTGTATGCTCCTACCTACTTCAGGTGGTTGGAATTTCGAACTGAACACTTTATTTCGCTCACTGGGGTAGACTGTTCTAGTTCCACGTGCCATGTTTAATGGATGTCAGTTATCAGTTATCTCCTGCGAATTTCCCTCTGAAAGTTCTCCACTGCCTTAACCGGGTAGTGAACTCCCACTCTTTGGGCCCTGTCAGTGGATCTAACCAACGCCTTTATCCACTGTGCCATGTGTCCTTGAGGACACATGGCACAAAGTGTGAGTTCAATACCCGCTTAAGGCAGTTGAGAACTTTCAGAGGAGAGTTAACAGGAGATAAATGATAACTGACATCCATCAAACAGGGCACGTGGAACTAGAACAGTCTACCCCAGTGAGCGAAATAAAGGGTTCTGTTCGATATTCCAACCACCTGAAGAATGCCGGAGCCTACAGCGGCCGAAACGTTGTGATAAATATGGCGACAAAGATGAGGACAATAGTCCGAATAATGTAAATAATGAAACCAGACATGGTTATGTAGAAAAATAAGGGAGTTCCACAAGCGATAAATGCCGGAAAAGAAACTGTTATCATAGAATTTACGGTTAAATTTATCTAACTCGACTGTAAATTGATGACACCTCGTTGTAAGTCTAGTACTGCGTTTAAATTTAAAAAAAATCTAGGTACTACGGCTAAGAGACCATCCAAACAATTACCATGAAAGTATTTATAGAAAAGGTACAGCAAGGTAACCCTGCGGCAGTGAAAAAGTGACTGAAACCGAGACGTTAGATCAGGACCAATATTATTGATTCTGCTTTGGATTTCATCGAGGCCTCTAGATAAATAGCAGAGCACCGGACCTTATGTGGCAGCAATATTCTAAGCATGGACGGATGGTAGACTTAATTATAAATCTACGATTCGCCTGAGAAACCTATTCTATCTTACATATTTATAAGAGTTTTCTCAGGCCAATGTTTAAAAATGTTTTCAAATGAATAAGTCCTACAAATCATGAAAAAGAACCTGACGGTACAGAATCACGCACGAAGAGCTTTAGGAAATAATAACTATATCACGTGAATAGTTCCAACAGTAGCGGTAACAAAATTGGTTAGGTCAACTAATGTTCATAGAAAGTAATTGTACAATCAGGCTGTTAATCTCCTACTCTAACAAAGACAAAACGATTTGATAGATACTTCTGTCAGTAATAATATCCTCCAAACGAGGCTATGCCCGAGGGCAGAGTCTCGTCTCGGGAAACTGACTCCGTTTTTATGTGGTCTATAGGGAATTTTTGCCCGAGCCTACGAGATCGGATACCTCACTTTAAAAACTCGGCCTTGTGCCACATCTTGCTGCGTGAGGCAGCGGGTAAATAATTACTTTTGTCAGTAATAAAAAGAGCTGCAAAATTTAGTTTATGAGTTTTATAATATCCTTAAAAAAACTGTTTTAATAAAACGAATATGTAAATTTCAATCAAGAGTAACACTAATCGTTCAGTGAATGAATGTCAAATTTTTCCTTTATAGAAATGGCTAAATATTTGTTCACTACCATTAGCATATATGATAATACGTACACACGAACTAAAAAGGAAATGTTTACGAAATAAATTACTCCGATATTTCACAACTGCCTATGATACCTGGGGGATAAGTTTGAGTCATTTTATCTCTATCTATAAAAGGCAGGATGTGTGTGTGTGTGTGTGTGTGTGTGTGTGTGTGTGTGTGTGTGTGTGTGTGTGTGTGTGTATGTAACGAATGCACGGCCACAATTTTCGACGGACTTGCACCAAAATTTGCATCCACATGCTCCAAGTTAGCGGGAAGGCCAAGACCGACTTTGCATTTCTCAACTCCCATCGATAGTGGACACAATCGACTTTTTCATGCTTCTACGGCAGTTTTCATGTAGTTTGAGGCCATTTTCTACTGGCCAGAGTGAGAACCTATAGCTGGCTGCAACGAATAGGCAGGAAGTTTTTATTGGCCAGCGTGAGAGCCAACAGCTGACTGACACGAATGTTAACTAGCATGCTAGCATGCAAAAAAATCGATAGCTGCATTCGTTACAAGTGGGAAAATTTAGACCTGCATGGCACTTTACTCCAATTGGCTCATTCGCTTGCTTAAACTCAACGTTGCTTCGAATTCCGCAAAACTGGGTTGGGTGTGAAAAAGTATTTGTTGTTAACATTCTTTCTTCATTCAGTTTTTCCTGTTACGAGTCCTTTTTTTTTTAAAGCTGATCCTTTTGTGTTCATTCTGTTTAGTTCTTTTTTCGTAACAGATTTAATGTTTAGTATAGAGCTTAGAAAAAATTCGCACTGTAAGATAGGCAAGGAGTAAGGCATGTAGCAACATCAGCACGGCAAAGGGCACTCCTTTAAAGGCAAGGAAGGGCAAAAATGTTTTAAGTCAAGTGATAGCGATTGCTGTATGAGTCGTACGATTTTTGAATCAAGCCCGGACAACGCCTGGCCATGCTGTTAGTGAAGAATATGATGCTTTATATGGCGTGAAATACGTCATTAAAAGTCATTAAAATAATAGTTGATTTAAGAAATTCGAACAACATCTGTCTTGTAAAATATGCTAAGATTTCATTGAGTACATGCATAGAAGTTTAATTGAAATTAACCGTTGATGATTGATTTTAAAATTCTGATTGTTTTCTGGTTAGTAAAAATTAATAACCAGATGGAAATGTTCATGCAAACATAAAGATTATGAAGATAAAGTTACCGTAATTCCCCGTGTATAATACGCCTTCATCCATAATACGCACCCCTAGAATTGTGCTGAAAGTGTGGGAAAATGCTTCTACTCATGCATAATACGCACCCCTTGTTTGGTAATCAATTGGTAATTGTACCTCACCAATTTTCATTACGGCCAGTGTTTCATACTCTTATTAAAAAATGGTTTTAAACATAGAATAATATATTTTATTTTACATGTTTTAAGTATTGTTAGGTACATATGATTGTATTTGACATCCTTATGGAGTCACAATCACCGAATTTTTATGTCAACTTGTCGTATGTTTGTTGTGAGTAGTCATTTTGCAACTGAAATCGACCAATGAAACGACAATTTTTTAAAGATTTTTTGGAGCTGTGCATAATACGCACACCTAATTTTTCTTATTATTTTTTTAGAAAAAATGCGTGTTATACATGGGGAATTACGGTAACTTGTTAAAGTTGCATTGGAAAACAAACGACCGTTTAAACGTGTAATAAAGATTTATTAAATGCAATTTAACTACTGTTCATAATTGAGGCTCGACAATTTATTTTATAGTCGAGGAGACCGAGAGGGGAGACAACTATGGTTGCCTTCTACCTAACAATTTTATTTTACCTCGCGTGAAACTTTACTACCAATATTGTGTCTTTTCATTTTGTTGATTTGATGATTAACATAAATGAAAATTATGTAACTGCTTTGAATATACACTCTTTTAGCGCTAGAGGGCGTCGTCAGTGATGTTCTGGAGATGGATCATTGGGCAGTTTCGGGTCTTTCAAATCGACCCCCTCAGAGCTGATCAGACTCAGAAACTCCCCCTAAAAAATGCTTGTAGACACTGACTTCTATAAATATACCCCGTTCTCACACATTTGATTGGAGATTGACCAACAGCCAATCACAACGTTGCCAACTCTATTTAAGCTGTTTACGGGTGATTTTTTTCTTTTTTTCATTTTTTTTTTTCAGTGGACACCCCTTCATCGGATACTTAGAAGGTAATTATGTTTTCCGTTTTTACTCACTTCCTATCAAGTTTCATTTCACCAGCTAATAATTACTATTTACAGATATAAAAAAAAAAAAAATACGGCCATTAAAATTAATAAATAAGTTACAGCGAATTAAGCCGACGGTGCTTATAAATATAATGAAACGTTTAAAACTGTTTATGATCATTGTTTCCCAACTGACATATATATATATATATATATATATATATATATATATATATATATATATATATATATCAGTTGGGGAAACAATGATCGTTACTACAACTTCAAGCCGAGCGTATCGCCATTATTACTTACTAGATAGAAACCGTTATTGCGTTTGCTTCCTTTTTTTTTTATAGAATAGCGTACATTGCTGGTCAAGTTGAAGTTATCCGTGATTGGACGATAATCTGCCAATGGGAGATGCAGGGAGGGATTTAAAATAAATGTGGGACGCTGTAGCTGACGGATGATACACAAGTCGATACTCGAGCAGTATCGGCTGGGTCACCGTCGAGAGGGTACGCTGTTGAAACACCCGGACCCTTTAATGAACTTCAGCGAAAAAGATCGCTGATGATGTGTATCATAGCCTCAAACAGGAAAAATGATCGCGAAAAATGATTGTACATATATAATCCATGAATTGCACGCGACTATTTCTTCTTCCTTCTTTGATGTTACAGCCTACTTCGGTTACACGTATTTCTTTGTAGAAAGTTATGTAATAGCAGTAATTTTACTAAAATACTATATGAGACAAGCGAAGGACATGTAAGTAAAAAAATTTTTTGGAATTTGGAGAGAACACCACGCACGACCCATTACCTTTTCAAATTATTTTTTTTTTGCTTTGATTTGCGCTGCGAATATGTAGCTGGAAATGGCTACGACTGTTTATTTTGGATAGACACACGCACAGTTGACTTTTTATCTGAATTTAAACTTTTTTTCTCACTTTGCGTGCTTATACTAGTATCCTGGAAAATGATGCTAAAACTTACGTACTTGAAATAATGATGGATGACTAGACTTTATGAACTATAATGCAATGACAAAAGTATGCAGGTGTAGGCCTTAAAAAAGCTTTATTCAAGTAAGAATACAATGTTCGCGTATAGTGTCCTTTTGTCCTAGTAAACGTAAATAACTCTCTCAAAGAGAAGAGGAACAAAAGAAAGGGAGGTAACTCTTGATTATTCATAACCCAAAGGTTTGTTTTGAATTAGCTTGCTGAATAGAAAACAAAACAAAATTTAAGCAAGAGCAATGTATTGTTATATCTTCACCAATATTAGCATGGTTTAATTTCGGGGACGTTTAATTTTATAACAAAAATTGAGAAAGATGTATACAATGCGAGGCTTGTTTAATATTTTAATATTCGATTATCCACCATAAATTTCATTCCATGTATAAAACAGACTTTTCGATTCAGTGAATGTAACCCTCTCGTGGCTGCGTTTATATCGCATCTCCTTATCTCAAACTCTCATTTTTATACAGTTCTTCGCTTGTAACATTATCCGAGATGCAAGGTGTAGAAAGCTTCTAATAAAAAATGTCTCACCCATCTTCCTAATTTCGTTGCCTTAGTTATTCAGTTATTATTCAGTTTAGTTTAGCAGTAAAAGGTTTTGCTGAAGGATGACATGAACTATGGAGTCGTATGAAGTAGAATCCGCGGATGTTGATTCATTCCACTAGAAAATAGAAAATTGACTTTCTGTCTTTACTGGTTATACAGTTCATGCTAAGAGAGAAATACACTTGTCAAACCTGCCAAAAAGTGTCATAAGAGTGCATTTAACGGTCTGTCTGATTGATAGAAATGATGATGCCTTATATTAGCGCGACTTCCAGCGAATATTAGCCTTACAGGGGATAGAAAACTAGTCAGTACGTTCTAGCGCCATTTGTCTTTCTATGCAGACATCAATCTATTTCTACCACACACAAGTAGGCAGTGTTGAAAACATGGTATATTTATGGGGAAAGAGTATTCAATATTGGAGATGTTTTAGATATAGGGAATGGTTTCACGCCGTAGGCTATCAAGAGACCAGGCAATTTTATGACTTTTGTAAAGACTCCTTCTATCTATTTCTCTCTGTCTGTTTGTCTCTATCGCTTATATATGAGAAAGCCTTGCTCCGCCGGCGACAGAATGCTCAACACACACGAGAGAATAATTTTAGTGACTGTGCATTTTTATGGACTGAAGCATCTCCCCGAGTGGCTCAAGCAGGTGCGGAAATGAATGTTTTGTTTCGTTTTTTTTTTATTTATCGAATCACAATCTCGATAATGGTTACCAACCAAATCTATGGAACTGTATGTTATTTAACCCATAGAGGGCGGAGGGGAGAAAAGATTGATTTCGAGAACTCGACTGGCCAGTTTCTTATTCCGAACCGATATCTAATAAAACTTTCGCACATCCATCACACACACACACGTATATCTTCTTTTACTGTTTATTTTAATAGAATTACTTAATACCACCATATAAAACAGTGGCGATATTTGCTTACGCATGCATCTATTCATATCTATAAATATCTATTTATACCTATTTATGTAATATCTATCTATCTATCTATCTAACTATCTATCTATCTATATATATATATATATATATATATATATATATATATGTGTGTGTGTGTATCTGTTTCTCTCTCTCTATATATATTTCTATATATCTATATATATCTATTTCTCCTCTCTCTCTCTCTCTATATATATATATATATATATATATTTCTCTCTCTCACTTTATATATATATATATATATATATATATGTTCAATATATATATATATCTACATATTATATATTTATATCAGAGGCTTCTGAGTGTTGACTTCAATGTTCACTTTCATATTTATATTTACATACGCTCTATTGAGCACTTCATCCCATGAATATAGCACAGCTTAAAACTATATTTCTTCATATATATATATATATATATAAAATGTGGGTGTTTATTGATCTCACCTGATAGACGTAAATAGAAATGTACACATTCATTTATACCTATTTATTCATGCTTATCTTGAATATATATTATATATATATATATATATATATATATATATATATATATATATATATATATATATATATATATATGTCAGTCTGTTCATATGTATATATCTATCTAAACAGATAGTATTATCTATCTCGTTTTGTTCATATCTATCTATCTATATCTATCTATCTATCTATCTATGTCAGTCTGGTATACTTATATATATATATATATATATATATATATATATATATATATATATATAGCAAGATAGCAATTTTATTTATGTCTTTTTAATGTAATAGTCTCGGGTTCTTTTTCTATCTATCTATCTATCTGTCTATCTATCTATCTATCTAACTACCTAACTATCTATCTCTATTTTTTTTTTCATCTCACTAACTTAAACTAATAGAAATGTGATTCTACAGAATGATGCTGAGGATACCATGGACCGAACACGGGAGAAACGACGATGTTTTAGAGTAAATGGGAACAAAAAGAAAAAAAAACTAGCGTCAGAACAGACGGTTGAGCTCTCTAGGGCAGATACTGAGGAAAGAGGGCTTGGAAATTCTGACACTCGCAAGACAGACTGAATGCGAGAGATCCAGAGGAAAATTTCGCATAATATACTTAATGATCTTGAGTAAATGGACGGCGAAACAGGGTCTAGTAGAAATAACAAAAAGACAAATTTTATTAAGAGGCCAAGATCGAATCGTCGCAGGTACCTTCGTGTTGGGCTGGTCCAAGCAGGGAAATGACGTCCAGGAAAAAATAACACTCGAATAAATTGAACAAAATTAATAAGATAATTAGTTTATATCAGAATTCGCTTGCAATTAATTATCAGCTCATCCCGCACCTGCTTTTAAATCGGTAGTGATAATATCGTCGACCTGTTTTTGGTAAAGTTTGGCACAAGGCTGAATTCGGAGCATTCTCTTCGGCAGGCAATCACGGGGTGCTGTTTCACAACCGGTGGCTGGGCCGTTTCTCTGGCTTCTCGTCTCTGTCTTCTCTTCGACTCGTCTCCTACTGGTGAATTCGCTTCGTGCATTCGTATTTATGGACATAATTTTGATGAATTCCCTTCATCCAATCTTTCATATCATTACCACTCACTAAACATTATCAGTGAGCGTATGTGGCTTATCCACCCTCCTCATGTCTCGAATCAATTTTCTACCAGGAGTATCAACCTTAAATTCGTTGTTTACGAAAAGGAAGTTTCGCTTTACAACTTGCATTTGCAGCTGTGAGTCAATCAATATTGTCCTCTAAGTCTCGGTCAGGATTACATTGTTCAAACTTCTAGACATACAATTAAAGTCGTTTAAATTCCCAATTCTTCCCGCGGATTTTTCGTATTAGCCCTTCTCGTTTCAATGCCTTTCAGCACATAACACTTTCTGTTGATAAGAAAATTTTCTGAGGTTTTATTTTACCGCGGTAACAACAAATAGCATGACACTAGCACAAAGGGACAAGTCATCGTGATCGAGTGTTTGAACACTTTGGCATTGTTCAAAACTGTTAATAAGGCCAGATAATGCGCTCTCTTTCAGAGACTGGAACTAATGTCCGCTCAGCATAGTTGCAGCATGAAACACAATTGGGCTCTGTGCGCGCTGAACAAACATTAATGAGCCTGAGCAGGGGTCTGCGACAGGGATCGACTAGCCAATCTATCCTAAACGAGTAGCGGTTTGAAAATGAAGAGCAATAATAAAAGTAAATTATAAAAGAAATATATTCGCTATATTTTGCCAGCAGGGTTATTTATTGTGTAATAAATGTATTTTTAAAAAAAATGAAAAGGATGATTGTATAGCTTACTTGTTTATTCGCTGGGAGACTTATTTTACAAGCATCGGAAATATCTTGAACGCCTGATTCAATTTAAAATTTTATTACCAATTTTAAGACACAGAATATGAGAAATAAACGACGCGTTTAGAATTTCGTTCACACTTTCCGATTGCCAAATTCCTCCGAGACATCTACAAAAGTGTCTTGTTATGCCCCCTTGCTGGTAAAATAGTCTTTCCTTGATTCAAAGCCGTTTGTTTCACCATTTTTCTTCTTTTTTTAAAAAAAAAAAGAAAAGAAAAAGAAGGGCGTTACGAGATTGTCAGGTAAATGAACACAGACCTTGACATCTTTGCAAAGATTATCGACCATTAGCAAAGAATCCATTTGGTAAGGGATCGGTTAAAACGTAACATAACAAGAATATTACATAAACACGGCAAAGAACAAAAAACAGAAAACGACAAGAACGCACGAGAGAAATATAAAAATACAAATAAGATCACATGTGAAAAGAAAAGAAAAGAAAAGAAAAGAAAATACTCACAAAAGAAAAGAAAAGAAAAAATAACAATGAAAGTCTCACGTGATCCCGAACGGATGTAAACGCCGCCTGCTCACTGAATAACATCCAAGGGTTGGGGGGGGGGGTAAAAGGCGATAAATGCTCACAAAACTAATATAAACAGAACAAAACCAAGCAAATGAAATGGAACTAGAGAGAAAGATAGAAGGACAGCGTAAGAGAAAGAGAGAGAGAGTGAGAGAGAGAGAGGGACAATAGAAATTTGCCCCTCTCTCTTTTATGATTAAATGATAACGTTTCGACTTATGTATTGATCGACGACGGCGCCCTCCTGCATCTTCACCCAACATCCTTTATTCAGAAACTCTTCATCCTAGGCAGATTTTCGAATCTAGGTTAATGAGGGGAAGGAGGTTACTCCGTCGATTTTTGCACCCTTCACATTTTCTTTCGTTTACATCGCCACTGTTGCATCGATCTTAACCCTTGGCCCGCTTTTTATACAATCGCAGTAGTTTGTTTGTTTGCTTGTTTTTTTCTTTCTTTTATTTAATGACTTGCGAAGATCTCCTTGCTCTCTTGGACGAAAACATCATTCTTGTTCTAATTCTTGCTCTTCTCCCCATTCTTCTTTCGCCTTCTTCTTCGTTTTTTTCTTCTTTCTACATCTTTCTTTTTGTTCTTATTCTTGCTCTTCTCCCCCTTCTTCTTCATTTTTTCTTCTTTCTAAATCCTTCTTTTTGTTCTTATTTTTGCTCTTCTCCTTCTTTTTCCTTCGCCTTCTTCGTTTTTCTTCTTTCGCCTTCTTCATTTTTTTCTTCTTTCTACATATTTATTTTTGTTCTTATTTTTGCTCTTCTCCTTCTTTTTCCTTCGTCTTCTTCTTCGTTTTTCTTCTTTCTACATATTTATTTTTGTTCTTATCTTTTCTCTCTTCTTCATTCGCCTTCTTCTTCGTTTTTTCTTCCTTCTCCTTCTTCTTTGTTCTTTTTCTTCGTTGTCCTTCATCTTCTTTCTCCTCCTTCGTCTTCTATCACATTCTTCCCTCTTCTTCTTCTTCTCCTTCTTTCTAATTCCTCTTTCATCTTTCTTTATGTTTTTCTTTTTCATCGTCTTCCTTCGTTTACTTCTTCTTTCTTTCTTTTTCTTTATAATTCTTCTTTCTTTCTGATTTTCTTGTTCTACGTATTTCTTCGTTTACTTCTTCATCTTCTTCTCCTTCTTCTTTCGCCTTCTTCTTCTTTCTTATTCTTCTTTCATATTTCTTCCATTTTTTTTCTTGTTCTTCGTCTTTCTCTTTTACTTCTTCTCCTTCTTCCTCTTTCTCATTTTTATTAGTTGTTGTTGATGTTCTTCTTTGTTCAGTAGCTTCATCATCATTGGTTCCTTCTTTGCTGTTATGTCTTCTTCTTTTTTTGTGGTTTTCTTCATCTTTTTCTTCTTTTCTTTCTTCTTCTGTCTCCTTCTTTTTCATCTTTTAGCTTCGTCTTACTTCTTTTTTCTTCTTTCTATTCCTCGTTCGCCTTTCTTCATGTTCTCTCTTTTGTTAGTTCTTCTCCGTCTACTTTTTCCTTCTACTTCTTTCGACAAATCCTTCTTTCTACTTGTCCTTTTTTCTTTTTATTCTCGTTCTTCTACTTCCGCCCTGCTTCCAGAGTCTTCCGTATTACTGTCAATTACAGAACATTTGAGTGGAAGCCGCTTCATTATTCCACACAGTTTCTGGTTTTTATCTTGATCTGTGTACTTTTGAACTCAGTGTCTGCAATTAAGTAATATGTTAAATCTACATATTTTTTTCACATATTTATTATTCTGTGTGGTTTGCTAGAAAAGCTTTGCGCCCAGTATATCCTTTGGCTTACTTCCGGTGTACGTTGCATCCGCTAGTCTTTAAATTAAGGCCTTTCAAATCAGGTGTCACCGGAAGTTCACATGAAAGTGATAGATTTGTCACCGGGAATGAGAAGCAGAAGGACATTTTTTTTTTAAATCGATTATTGACTGAGTACATATATTTAGTATTTGATAAGAGTCTCTCTCTCTCCCTCTCTCTCTCTCTCTATATATATATATATATATATATATATATATATATATATGTGTGTGTGTTTTGTGTGTGTATATATATATATATATATATATATAATATTACACTAATGCGGAACCAACGAGCTACTCAATGTAGAGGGTTACTGTGTAGTTCTGTATGAATATAAGAAAAAACGCAAGTTAAGGTGGCTATGCAGGAATGATAACTGTTAACCTCAAGAGGTCAAGATTGTACTGACTGGAGAAACATCCTGACAGGTCTTTTTATTTTCTTTTACAGTAGTGTTCACTTTGTACAAGACACTAACCCCAGAAGGTAGAATGTTGCAGAGCATGAGGTACAGCCTATGCGGATATGTATGGAAGATAACGGTTAACACTAGACAAATCAAGATTCTAGTGATTGGGGAAGCAGCCTCTTGAGCGTCGGTTCCATAAGGGAGCGTTTTCTGGGAAGAAGCTGCCTCTGTTTCACAAAGCAGTAGTTCTTGGGAAGAAGCTGTCCCATTGGTCTCACTGTTCTTACTATCGGAATACAAAAGGAATGGCGATAATTCAACTTTGTATACGTGGCATGGCTGGTCACAATTGTAAAGGTCAGGGGTGGTGGATCTAACGAATGTAGAGCGTCAGAACACATGCAATGGAAATAGCGATAGGGTAGAGGCCGCCGACATATTGTCGGTACGAAAGGGGTTGTAAGATGGGAAACATCTCATCACCTCTAAGATCACGTAGACGGTTTTGAACTCCACCAAGACAGAAGCCCCCACCCAGATATGACAGCAATACTTCTTTTTCGCCTGATCTAGATTTTGTAAAGATGAGGTATAGCAGTCAAAATGTATCAACGCAAACTTTTGTATTTCAGATTTTTTTTTACTGATGTTCACCCAATACAAGGCCCAAGGGCCACTCAAAGGAAAGGGTTGTTGTGTGGTGTTGTATGCTGTATATTGTCCGAATTTGAATAATTCTTACAATTAGAATTACGAATCTTTTGCAGAAATTGTCTGAAATAGCATACCTTAAAACTATAATTTATATATAGAAAGAAATTCGGATTACTAACACAGAAAATGTCTTATATCGAGAATATTTAACATTGAAAAGCAAAAGAAAAAATTAATTATTTTTAATAATATGTGGAAATCTCCGCTTTTACCTGAAGACGATCACGAGACCAGAAACTCATGTAGTACAATTATGTAAAACAAAGCATAATATTTTTTCTAAATAAATCCACATTACAAAAACGTTTGCGGCACCTCTCTTCTCTTCTTTTTAATATACATACTTTTCTCTCGTTGGAACCACTACAACCTCTTTCTTATATATATATATATATATATATATATATAAGTGTGTGTGTGTGTGTTTGTGTGCGTGTGTAGGTATGTGTATATATATATATATATATATATATATATATATATATATATATATATATGAGATCATCATGATATGTATTGTTTTATATTGTGTGTGTTGGGGTTTATTTTGATAATATTACTTATGTATTAAATCGGCGCAATATACATATATTGATGATATTGCTGTTTTGGGTCTTGTTAATTAAATCAGTTTGGTAAAATGGCGTCTGACATGATCCTACACCTGAAGGATAGATTTGTAACTGATCACCACTAACTGGAAATCGTCTGTTGACAATCATCTAGGCTTGTTGAAATTTTTCAGAAAAATAAACTGTAAATGCAAGCTCAGTTATGCGATTGAATTTGATGTGATGTATGTAACAAGACACTTTACTTTCCTCACACCCCTGAACCATAATGAGTCTATGAAATAAAATACACCTAGAATATCGTTAGACAATGGTGGCTACTATGTTAAAAGTAGTGATTTTATTATTTATGTAATTTTATTTTTATTTAACTCCCTCTTTTGTGATCGCCATGGAAATAAAGAAGACGAATTAAGGGCGCATCTCGTGTTTATAATTGAAAATACTGTCACTGATACTTAGCAATCTTTTCACATAAATAATAGAATTCTTTTAAGAAAATATATCGAACCGACGGTAAACTCTGCCTTGTGCCACATACATTCCTCGTGGGGGTCTATTAAATATAATAGTCGAATAGATCGGTCAAGGTCCCACCATTATCTCAAGGATTCGAATCTTACCATGGTCAATTTGTCAGAAAAGTGACTTCTTGGGGAAGCGGTACCTGTGTTGAGGAATTGACTGAAAATCATACCACGGATTGATCTATATTGATAAATATACACATATATATACAATTATATATCTAAAATATATAGATATATATACATGCATACATACACATACATATATATTTGTATAAAAAATAAATCCAAGGGGATAGAATCCAGGTAGAACTCAATGTCCAGTACAGAGTAAGGATACAATAAAAAGGCTTAAACACTAATATTCCATGGTCATAATTTATTCCAATAGAATCGTAAATACAATCCAACTCATCAGACCTACAAATTCAAAATGAAAACAGAAAAAAGAATGTTCCCGGAGTTGTTTTTTCTGTCTTCTTTTTGAATGTGTAGGTCTGATGAATTGGATCGTATTTACGATTCCAAGTGAATAAATTATGACCATGGAATATTAGTGTTAAAGCCTTTTTATTATATATATATATAATTTCGGGTGAAAATGAAGAAATATAAATGGTAGAATCTAGGTATCATAGACGTGGGATATGACTGAGCCGAAATACCAGACCATTGGCATTGAAGATTATTCTTTGGGTATCATCAAGGATGCCTGAATATATAGCAGGAGTACTAGACCATATTATGGCAGTAATATCGAAGGCATGTACGAATGATCGACTTATAAATATGTAAGATAGATTTAGGTGAGAATTGTCTAACACGACACAGTGAACCGACTTCCCTAGCAGTTGACCTAACAATTGACTCTCTATTATCTGTCGACTTCATGTTAGAGGAAAAAGGTCGAGAAAGCACAATTAGTCACACTTCTGGAGGTTAGCATTAGCCATACCCGTGGAAGGCAGTAAAACGCTTCGACTATATCACATTGAAACACCGGTTCTCGTGCAATCACCAAAGTTAAGCAACGTCAACCCTAGTGGGCAGAGTGAGTCAACAGGTAAGCTACCTAATGAGGTTTTCTAATCGGATGACAAAACCTGAAACTGGGGGGATCTAAGTAGACCAGTATTGCTTAGGTAGTTGTTGAAAGTTATGATAGTTCACTTACTGAAGAGACATCTGATATAAAGAAACAGGAAGAAGTACGGGGAGGGAATAGACACATTTTGCTTAGATCTACAGAGGAAGTTGTGGAGAGTTATGATCGTACACTTCCTGAAGAGACATCGCAAATAAAGGAACAGGAAGAAGAAGGGGAAGGGAATGTATTTTGCTTAGTAGTACAGAAGATAGGATGTTGTGGAGAGTTATGATTGTACACTTCTAGAGTAGACATCGCACACAAAGGAACAAGAAGAACGGTGAAGGAATTTAAGTAGACAAATTTTACTTAAAGCTATAGAGGAAGTTGTGGAGAGTTATGATCATATACTTCCTGAAGGAAATTTGATTATACAAATTTTGCTTAGAGCTACAAAGGAACAGTATTTACATTAGTCGGACTATTGTCCTCATCTTTGTCGCCATATTTGTCACAACGTTTTGTGTCCTGACACATGGCACAGTGGATAAAGGCGTTGGTTAGATCCACTGACAGACCCAAAGAAGGTGAGTTCAATACCTGGTTAAGGCAGTGGAGATAACTGATAACTGACATCCATCAAAGATGGCACGTGGAACTAGAACAGTCTACCCCAGTGAGCGAAATAAAGAGTTCAGTTCGAAATTCCAACCACCTGAAGAAGGCCGGGGCGTACAACGGCCGAAACGTTGTGACAAATATGGCGACAAAGATGAGGACAATAGTCCGACTAATGTAAATACTGTACATAATACCTCATCTCAGAAATATAGACAGACGCTACATAGGAAGTTGTGGAGAGTTATGATCGTACAATTCTTGAAGAGATCTCACATATAAAAGAACATGAAGAACGGTGAGGGAATTTAAGCATAACAATTTTGCTTAGAGCTAAGGAGGAAGTTGTGGAGACATGATCGTACACTTCCTCAAGAGATATGGCATATAAAAAAACAGGAAGAAGAACGGGGAGGGAATTTAAGTAAACAAATTTTGCTTAGAGCTACAGAGGAAATTGTGGAGAGTTATGATCGTACACTTCTTGAATAGACATAGCACACAAAAGAACAAGAAGAAATCATTACTTCCTTTCTAAGAATTCCGTTTTTAAACTCATTTTTCGAATGAATGCTGGGAAAAATTATAAAGGAACTGAGTTAATTTCAAAATGGAAGATATGGCGACGGAAGAAATTAAAAGAAAGAAAAATTCGACATGAAGAAACGAAAAAGCAAGAAACAAACCTAAAATTTAAGGTCTAAAACATAAAGGCCTGATTTCTGAAAGAGTGTCCCTAATGAGCATTTTTCTTCATCCCTATTTTCTAAACTATCATTCACCATTTTTTTTTCTAGGCGCTCACGTATCTCATCTCTTGAGACTCATCTCAATATCACCAGTGCTTCTTTTAAAACAGCCTCTTCCCCCTGTACAGACATTTTGTCGCTTTGAATTATTGCTTCGTTATTTTTTTTTTATTTCTTTCTTCGTAATTTCCGAAACACACAAAGTTCTTTCGGTGCAATTTTGTAAATTAAACACTTCGCCGGCATTGGGTGAATAGCTTGATAGAAAAAGACGTTCGTCCTTGTGTTTCCGAGATATTAAGTAAGAAAGAAAAAAATTCATAGTTTGGCCGTTTTTACGTTGTTTCTTTTTTTTTTTAGTGCGTATTATGCGGTGCGAAAATATTCATAATATGACCAGCAGCATATCCTATAATAAAAACTGTGAAATCTTTTTATATATTTATATATGATGTAATGGAATAACCAGTGACCCCCATGAATGATTACGCTGTTGGTAGCAAGTACTTATAAAGTCTACTGTCTACGAGAGACTAAAGAGGAGTGTGAAGGCGAGACGACGCAAGCACATTCGACCTTCCAATTAATAACACTCACTACACGATTGACCTGTGTATAACTGTACCGTATTTCATATTGTACTTGTGTACAATAAACCTTCTTCTAGTATCCATCTTGTGTTATGTGTTTATTCCCTTAGCACGGAAAATAACAGCGGCGACGAGTATGTTTGAAACGAACTCACAAAAATATAACAATATATTTACGAATTCCAGCCCATACATACGTCCTTTTCTGGTATCTGTCTAGAATCCAAGGTTTAAACAGGAATTTAGACATAATACCGGTTTCACAAAAAGACAACTGCACGCCCTAACCCTAGCCCTAATCATGGCAAAGAACTACGAGATTTCATTAAAAAGTCCGGAAAGTTCATACCGATGTTTAAGGGAAATTAAAACAAAAAACAAAATTTATGGCGTTAAATATTTATTCAACTAAATATGAACCATTTTGTTGCACAACATTTTTTCCTTCAATTCAAAGATTCCATCTTCCCAAAATTTTGGTTTCTCGGCAAAGAACATATTAAGGTGTGTGTTTTTTTTATGTCTTCCAAAATTTAAAATTTTTACCAATGAGATTATTTTGCAAGGACCTGAATAAATAAAAATCCGAAGGAACAATATCTGGTGAATATGGCGAGTGAGGTAACATATCCCAGCCAAGCTGCAACAATTTTTAATGGATCGCCAAAGAAACGTGAGGTCTGGCATTATACTGAATGGTGGCTGAGATATTTACCAACAGGAGAAGGGTCGAGATTTTGAGTAATTTTTTCAGGGTTTTGCCGTTAAACTGACTTTGTGTCAAATTCGGTAGCGACTTGGGCGCACTGAAAACTACCTAATGTTCTTACCTGACAAGAGTGGCGTTTGGTGTGGCCTTCAGCTCTCTGTAAACTATTTAACTCAAGGCTGGGCGTGTTTTATGTCCAAAGATGCTTTTCTCTTGTCAAAGAGAGGCTGCTGTAGGCTTTCGATCAATATGAACCAATCTGACTGTTTTTGAGTTTTTCAACAACAAAGGATTTTCTCCAACAGAATTACCGTTCATTGAAATTTCCGTTTTTCTTCTCATTCTTTATAAACCCTATAGATGACTGTGTATGGAAATTCTAGCATACCAGCAATTATTTTTAAAATACTCAAAAACACGACCTTTTAGCACCAATCCTCACGACGTGTTCAATGTCACTTAAATCACTTTTCGTTTCTATATATTCCTGCAGAGATTCGTATCTTACTTGAATTTCCGGGGAGGGGGGGTTCTGAAAGTAGCAACAGATTTTTCCAAATGCGCTCTTTCAACTACCGAGAAAAATTATTGTTTAAATGATATATTATTTAAATTTCTTTCGAAATATTTATGATTGAACTGATTTTAGAAAATGCTTATCTGTTATGTGCTTATCCATATAATCAACATTGTTATATAGAGTGCGCGATGGGGAATTGTCGTCATTTTATTTATTTTTTTTAATTTCGCGTGTTTTTGTGTTTTTGATTTTGTCGACTCCACACTATAGCGAGATCAGTTGGTCACCGTCTTTGAATAAAAAACACCAAGATGACGCAATTCACTTCGCTAGAAATTTGGAAACAGCATGTTATACTGCTTGGCATTCGCGCCGGAAGCTCCAATACAAACATTTCAAAGTTTCTGGGTGTCAAACTGAGGACAGTAGAAGATTTGGGAAAAGATATATCAAGTCAAAATCATGGTTTTTGGAGTGATCACTAGTGATGCCAACTTCATGCTTCCAGTCATAATCCTACATGGCCTCAGACTCAACACGGAGGCCTATATCAAGTATCTGGAAGAAAAAGTACTGCCTGGGTCAAGAGGGTACTTGCTGGGAGACCCTACGTCTAGCAGCAGGACACTGCACCATGCCACAAAAACAGAAGAACCCAGTCATGACTGTTAGACAATTTCTGTTACCACATTACCCCTTACATATGGCCACCTAACTCCCCAGACTGAAGCCTCCTTGATTATTAAGTGTGGGGGTCAGTTGAGTGAGAGACCAACAAAACTTCTTGTAACACCAAAGATAATCTGAAGGCAAGGATTATGGTAGCATTCACCAACTTAAACAAGGTGACCGTATGGAGGAGTTGCAAAAGATTCCGAAATCGTCTGGAGGCCGGGGTTAAAGCCAATAGCGATTTTATTGAATAGATCTACTTTTTAGTGTTTCAAGATATTTTTGTGTAATCTTGGATATATATATATATATATATATATATATATATATATATATAATTACTTGAATCATTCATACAAAAAACAAATATAGATGTTAATGATTTAAATGCCGAGAATACATCTTCGCAAACAAATTTAATAAGGTACATTAACCACGAACCTGCTTTTAACGCTTTTATACACTGTGTCATATGTCCTTGGCGCGTGGAACTAGAACAGTCTGCCCCAGCGAGCAAAATAAAGGGTTCAGTTCCACATTCCAACCACCTGAAGAAGGCCAGAGTGTACAACGGCCGAAACGTTGTTATAAATGTAGCAACAAAGATGAGGATGATTGTCCGAGCAATGTAAATAGTGTACATAATACCTAATCTCAGAAATATAGACAGACACTGAGGTATTATTTCATTAATTTAAACGACGCTGCATAAAGTGCATGGTTTTAGAAATGGATACTTCGAAGGATATTATGTACAAAATTCATATAAGTTGTAGTTTTTTTTATAGCACTAGTTCCGAAACTTTTTGATCAGCCATCGCGTTATGATGATATATAATGCCAGTGTCTTATTTCAGACTCACTCAAATTATGGCTGGATGATTGGTTTGCCTGTGTGTACCTTAAATGACACAAGGGTACGTACGTCACTCACGCCCAATATAGACGCACGCATATAGATTATAAATCCATGCACGTTAAGTCATAAAGATAGTGTATGACGGACAGAGAATCATTTTTTTCTTTTATGATATAGATCGTTGTTAATGACTTTACGGAAATAGATTTTTCTCAAGTTTTATTAGGCATAGTTTGGTTTGGCACAATCCGAAATTAGGAGTTTCTGTTTCCATTTTCAGTTGTATTTATTGATGCTTTTATTTCAGTTAAGCCTGTACCTGGTAATGATGTATTGATTCGGTTCGTGGCCTGGGTCACTTCAGTGCAAACTTAGGCGGCAGTGTATTCGATAATAAGAGAGAAAAAAAACGTAGATAATAGACATTTTACCTCAAGGAAGAAGGAAAGAGAGAGAAAAAATGAGAACAAAGTAAATGAAAGAATAAAAAAAACAATAAGTTGAAAGAAAAAAGTATGTAATTTATACGAAAAATGAGGAAGAAGAAAGATAAAAGAAAGAAATAAAGGATGAAAGAAATAAAGAATGAAAGAAATCGTATAATTTAAAGAAATAGAAAAAGAGATAGAAAGAGAATAATTTAAAATATAACAAAGAGTATAAATTAAAATATAAACAATAAGAAAAAAGAAAGAAAGAAAGTACAATTTAACAAATTCGAAAAAAAGAAAGTAAACATTTTAAAATATAAATACAGTAGAATCCTTCATATCCGGAATTCCTCATACCCGGAATGCCTCATATCCGGAATCCCGCATATCCGGACTGGATTTTGATGGATATATGTTGTAACCTAGGGAAGGTTACTGAAGAGAATAATCGAAGGAATGTTGGTAATGAACGATAATACTTAGGACACGAGCAACACGTAAGATTCGCCAGCGACGCGTAGAAGTAGTAGTCAACTGCTAGAAATGAGTCAAGTGAATTCCACGACGAATTTCCATCTGCAGAATATCTAACAACTGCCCCACGCGGTCAGATGTGGCACAAGGCCAAATTTAATGTAAGGTATCCAAGCCCGTAGGCTCGGCCTAAAATTCCTCGTAGATACCGTATAAAATAAATAGCTGTTTCCCGAGACGAGATTCTGCTCTTCGACATAGCCTTGTCTGTGGATCCTCTCTGCCCGGAAAGTTTGACCAGCACAGCTGGAGACGAATCTCCAACTGCAGACCAACATACAGTATTTACTACTGTATTTATGTGAATGGGGACATACACATTATCATCTGTAGGTATGCTACAACAGTATCCAATCTTATCTTAGACCTTTTATACTGAAAGCTTTGCTAAATCTATTTTTGATAACTTTTCATTGTAAGGTATTGGATCGTCTATGTTACATTCTTCCCAAAATCAGATCTTTCTTCTGATTCACGCTATACTAATTTCCACCACTAGCCGGACATGAACGCCCCGAACGCCCAAAACGGAACTAAAAATCCGTCAGCTGCACGAGGCTCCGCACATAGCTTTCGTTTCCTCACACACTGAAAGAAAAAACAAAAAAGACAATACAATCCAGAATTTCCACCCAATTACACCCACACTTTCCTAAAGAAACAAAATGAAAATATTCGCTAGTTCCCAGACTTCATGAGTTCAAGCGCCTTACGAGTTAATAATAAGTCTGAGAACCAGCGAATGCATCTCCTCGGAGCAATTGCTATGAAAGTATTTGTAAAAAAGACAGAGAGAGGCTAAAATTCCCTGTAGACTCCGTATAAAACTGGGTCGGTTATCTGTTTCCCGAGATGAGACTCTGCTCTTGGACATAGCCTCTTCTAGGGACCGTTCTACTCGGAGGCAGAGAATTTGGCCAGCACAGCTGGAGACGAATTTTCAACTGCAGACCAACATACAGTATTTACTACTGTATTTATGTGAATGGGGACATACCCATTATCGTTCGTAGGTATGCTATAACAGTAAATTTGAACTATTTTGGTGATATGTAACACATTTTCTTTGGATAATTGCTTATGCTTATTTCATCGTAATGGCTTGTATTGTTGCAAACGATGATGAGAATAACAGGAAGGGATGACAACGACATATCTGCAACAAGATAGCGATGAAATGCAGGATTGTGATGAAACCTGGATTGAAATTGAAAGACCTATTGAAAAGATTGTCAGTTTTATGGAAAGAAAGCCAGAATTCAGCTACGACGATTGCAATAACGCACGCAGAGTTAAAAATGTCATTCCTATAAAAAAAACTCCAAGAACAAAACAAAACGAAATGCGGAAAAATTGAGAATGGTGTTAGAAGAGAAAGAATCTTCATACAACAGCGATTAAAAAATACAACGTTATATTATTTGTTTTGCATACTTGGCATATTTCATTTAATGAATATTCATTAACATTACCCTTTTTTCCTTAAAATCAATTCCATTAAATCTCACTCACCATTAATTTATTTTGTTTATTATAATGCATTGAAAATAATTGTTAAACCTGACTTTTATTTTAATCTAAATATAACCCCTCATAGTCAGATGCCTGTTCCTGTTAACCTCAGAAATGAAGGGCTTCTTTCTTGCAACTCTTCTTTGTTAGCATAGTTCTTTCAGAATCTTTCTCGCCGCATATAACGACAGTTTTTGATGACTTCACTCTTCAATGCCTTTTTCGTTCAATCAGACGCGATGCTTAGTCTTCCTGAACGTTGTTCCACACGCCAATGGCCTTCTTCATTAAATTTCTTGACAATATTATTAACCGTTTGATGATTAACCTGGAAAAACCTATCAATTTCTCTATTTAACTTGTCACACCGATTCCATCCTAATATTTGCTCTCGTTGAAATTCACCAATTTCCTTACTTCCGCGAACTTTCATTGCAAAATATAAGTCAACTATCGTTCATAGATGAGTGCAGCTTGATACTAACACAGTATCGTCTGAAAAAATAAAAGAAGTTATTACACAAAGCCAAAATTGTTGTAATTAAGGATGGCTAAAAACTTATCATAGCCCACTGTATATAGAACGGCAGAATCAGACACAATAATTTAAAATATGAAATGAAAGGATAAACAATGAGAAAGAAAGAATGAAAGAAATTGCAGGAAAGGAAACAGAATAACTCAATGAAAAATAAAGAGAATAACGTATGGAAAATTAAACCAAATGAAAGGAGGAAAAATATAATTTAAATAAAAAATATTAAACAATAACAGGATGTGAAATTGTAAAACAGAGAAAGACAGATAAAGAAAGAGTGAGGGGGGAAGAGCTTTATTCTATAAAACATTATCATGTTGGATTAATTACCGATTGAGATTAACTCATTGCGAACTTAATAAGCTCAAATGAGATCGACTGCACAGTAAGACCCGCTCTTATCATCTTATGATAAGGTAATCTATTTATAACCGCTCGTATTCTAAGGGGGTTACACTGAAAGTGAAAAGAGAATTATAAGGTTGGAAAGGAACAGGTTTCAAGAAGACAAAAGATGGCGATTGACGTTACATTTACATTTTTGAAGATTGTAGTTATCGGGAAAGCAAGAAATCCGAATGGAGTTCCACAGGGGAGAAGACCCAGAAAACAAACTGTCAGAGTTGAAGTGGCGATTGCTTCGAGACTATTTCAACAGTAAAAGGGCGAGACCTAGTTGTCAATCTAGTAGCACACTTAAATTCATGTAATGAAAACATTTGTAGGACAGACAGAGGGAAGCTACATTACGTCTTGGGATGCCCGTGTAGGATCGATTGTATTGCAGACCTTTTCTCAATTTTGTCGAGAATATTAAGAGGCATAGAACGAAGACCAGGATGTGAAACCAACAGACGATCGGAAAACGTGAGGTTTATAGCTATTCCAATTTGTCTACTCATCTCCACTTTTGTTTCGCATACTATTATGCATTCCCCATATATATATATAATTATTTATTTAAAAATATGATTCCAACACGCTACATAAGAGTTCTCATGTTTCAAAACAAGAGCCGAAAACTTCAATATAATTATTTGAATTAAATTGAATTAAAGTAAGCTCTGTTCCATCTTCAATATATATAGATATATATTAAACTGAGGATATCTGTTTGTCTGTGCGATACCTTTTCACCAGATATCTTGGCACATGTATTATACTATATAAGAGATAAGTTCTTAACGTAAAAGATCGTTAATTTTTTAAAAATGAATAATCGATAAAGCCGATCAAAAATCAATGAATTCAATTTTTATCCTCCGCTTTCATTCAAGCAATTGCTTTATAAATGTATCCTCTTTTAAATCCCTGGTAACCCACTGACAAATTGAATTTCGAAAACTCCAAAATAATTGTGGTCTGAAGTGGATCTTCATGTTACCTGTTTTACCCTTTCGTGTCCTCAGCTACCTTTGATTGAATAAATACAGACTACTTCAGCTATATCAGTAACTGCATTAATTCAAAATGATTTTTAATGAAAGTAATTTAAAGTAATTGAAGAAGATCGACACTGTTACATCTAAACATGCTGCTGTTTATGCTCCATTCTAATTGAACGCTTTTCTTATCAACCAGCTGGATATGGCTGCTAGTGTATATATATATATATATATATATATATATATATATATATATATATATATATTTAAACCCGGTGGGTGAAAAAGACATGGATAGGACAATTTTCAAACAAATTGGCATCCGAGGAAAAAAATTGAAAAATAAAGAAAGCACTAGAAACCTCCAAGCAGGACAAAAGAAATCGTACAGTACTTTAAATTTCTGGCACAAAGAAAAAAAAATCCCAACGAGTAATAAGTGAAACGAAGAGTGCTCAATAGGCTATGTGGAGCAAAAGTAAAATAAATAAATCCTAATGAGCCAGGTACTACCTACCTAGGTTTCACCACATGAGATATACATATATATTGAGCCTCAAAGACACTATGTACGGGCGGATTTAACAGCAAACTAAACAGCCCAAGACAGAATTTAACAGCAAACTAAACATCACAGATAGAATATAAAACTCCATAGATCCCCCCTGATATTTCTCTCCCACATATAATCTCTGCATAGTTGAATACTCTGCTGTTACTATATAGAACAATTCACCACTCATAAAGTGCCCAAGTTGACTCCCTTAAATTCTCTCACCCTCATCCCCACTACACAGACCTGCTTGCAGAGGTAATGAGGTCTTCCACATACACACACTTACACAAATATATACACATACACACATCACACACACTCTCAAAACACTAAATGATACCATACACATAACACACACGTTCCCCACCCCAGGTATCAATAAAGCTGTCAACATGAGTAAAGAGGTAAATCTAAGACTCATGTGTCTCCCAACTTCTCCTTAAAAGAAGTTGAAAAGGGCTTTGACCAATACAAGGGCTAACCAATTATATATATATATATATATATATATATATATATATATATAATGGGGAGATATATATATATATATATATATATATATATATATATATATATATATATATATATATATATATATAGATAGATAGATAGATAGATAGATATACAAATGAAAACTAGAGGAAACGTTAACCTTCTTCAAAGACAGTTATTTACCCCGGTAGTTCACTGCTAAAAACCAGCAGGTATTTTTTTCTCCTGATGATGGCTATGTTGGCCGAAACTAGTCGAGGAACCTAATTTCAAAAAATAAAACAAAATATTGATATACGACCCAGTGTGTCTGAAATTTTAGTTTTAACACTTTTTATCGTTCAAGATATACATGAATATATATATATATATATATATATATATATATATATATATATATGACAACAACACACACACATACACACACACACACACACACATATATATATATATATATATATATATATATATATATATATATATATATATATATATGTCGTCGCATTTATGTGGATAATATTTATATACAACAATGTGTTGCTGAAAATTTCTTGGGCGAGAAAGAAGTGTTTCAAAAATGTCATCTTAATTGATTGTTCAGATTTTGGGAAATGGACCTAATCCATTCGTACATATAGACTACTAAAAAAGAAGTACTAGCTCTGTACTGAAAATATCGATGATCGATAGATCGATAAGCTAACAGATCACACAACTGGGTTCACTATTGGAAAGCTAGCAGTTTTTTTCAAGGCCCATCATAAGGGCAATTTCACTTTGTGCTCCGTACCGAATGAATAGCCAGCCAATTATAACCACGTCAGAAAAGACTTGACTGACTGATTAGAATTTTTGCACTGACACGGTTATGGCAAGTATACAGACGCCTACGTCTGTGATATGAAAAAAAATGCTGACTTTTTTTTTCTTTCTTTTATTGATTGAATTATTTATTCTCTCCGATTATGTCATTGTGTTATATGGAGAAAATATCGCAAATTTTTCCGTGGGTGTGCAGATTGTGTCAATCGATAGTAGGTCGAAATGAGAAAGGGGAGAGTGGATTTCGAATTCCAATCGAGATCTTTACATTCATTTGTGCACAAGTATGCTCGGAAAATATATGAAATTATCTCCTCCTCGCAGCTATGTGTTTCAATAGTATGATTTGTACCTGTATAAATAATTTTTATTTTCTAGAAAACAGTTAACGCAATATCTATTCGCAAAAAGAGGAATCATTCTTAACAATCCAAAATACATTCTGACTTTAAATAACCTAACAAGTGTTGATAAACCGTAAAAAATCATCTTGGAATTTTCACTGAGTGTTTTGTTAAGGAAACTAATTTTCTTATTATATATATTTTCTTGTGAGTAGTTCTTTAGGATACAACTTATACATTTTCATTTCCACACGGAAATAATCCATTGTATTTTGATTCTTGTTAAATTTTAATTCCAACATATATTGTAAATGATGTTGTCATATGACCATTTTAATGTTTGAATATATATTTTCTATGGCGGATAATGTAAGTTTTCGTAATCTTGTTCACATTAAAAATCATGGAAGCTTTAATAATAAAAAAGTAAAAACAAGCTCTTAACAATATTAACTATGAACAAGGCTAATGTGCTAACAGTATTGAGAAATTAAAAACATATCTATCACACACTAAAACATACACATGATGCACACACTCAATTAAGCTGAAAAATTGAATCATCCTTGATAATGGTTAAAGATATAGCCGAAAGCGCTCGGAACTATAAAATATTTGAATAGTTTTTACACACACATTGGTCAGAAAAGAAAGCTCTTGTTCGAACACAAGAAAAATTAAATAAAAAGCTTAACCGTAGTACCTTGTCTGTCGTTTTTAATGAAGCCTGCATAAACGAAGGATTGTTGCCTAAATATTCATATATAATATATATGTATATATATATATATATATGTGTGTGTGTGTATTATTATTATTATTATTATTATTAGAGATCTTTTTCTCTCTCCCTGTATATATATATATATATATATATATATATATATATGTTTGTGTCTCTGTGTGTGTGTGTTTACCGCAGTTTTTTTTATTATTTCTTTTTCTCACTCTCTCTTTTGTCTTCTTTGTGTTATTTTTCTTTAATTTTCTTTTTGTTTCTTCCTTTTACTTTTCTGTTTACCTCTCATTGGATTCTAGTACACCATTTATTTGTTTGTTAGTCTATATTTCTTTCTATATTTTTTATTCGTTTTGTTCGCTTCCTCTCGAAAAACACCAAAAAAATATAATAAATTAATAATGTCGATATAATGTATTTTGCAACATCGCATGACCAAAGAGTGTCATGGTTGGCGAAATCAAAGGATTCTCTGCTCGTATTCGCTAAAATGACACAATTAAATGATTACACATGAGCAACTAACGTGTTGCTATTCACATGTAGAATATAATGATTTCCCAATTACTACAGTAGAATAATTTTCTTATTTCCGCGTACACAACTACCTATTCTACATTTCCTTATTGCTCCCAGGAGGTGCGGAATTGGTAACAATTTACCAAGGAGTAAGAGAATTATCTTAATCTGCAACTAGTACGTGCGTAACCCAATGGTTAGAACGTTAGCTTTCTGTCCGTGAGGCCGGGTTCGAATTTCAACATTGTCGACTTGCCAAGGAGTTGACTTCTTGATAATATCGACCTGGGGAGACAATAGATACCTGAAAAACAATCTCAGAGAGCGGCGTCCGAAGACAATCTCAGAGTGCGGCACCAGGAAAATATATCAATCTCTGTGAATGAAACTGGATGGGGAAACTCTTCGGTAGTAGACGACAGATGCACTTGCAGGAAGTCATAAGTAATTATGACCAAGAACTTCAGTATACTGTCTCATCATAGATGTAGTATAAGCCACAGGTTAGTTTTGTGTTCGTTGAAGAAACCCATATATGCCTGAGCAGGCGTCTGCAACAGGGATTATCTACCGTCCTCATAGAATCTATAACCTCCCTACTAAGTGTTGTTAAAACTTTTGCGCATAATGGGTTCGTTTATGACTTATTTCCTGAGGTCTGTGGCTTGCGGTAATATTACGCTGAAACACCAATTCACGTATGATCACTGAAGTTAAGCAACGTCGAGCCAGGTCAGTATCTTGATGGGTACCGCTTGTTAATATTAGGTGCTCTAAGCTCAGTTGTGCAGGTGTCGCAATGGATAATGGTTCGGAATTGTTATTGAGAGAGCCCACTTCTAATTCCTGTTGGGTTCATTGTATTCATTTATGCATAAATAAACTTGCGATCCACCACTTCTCGCCCAAGCTATGGGTTAATTAGTAAGGCCTGTATAAGTAAATTATTACCTCGCCAACAACTACCACTATGAAAAAAAACTTTTATAAGCTAAAAATATGTTTCTTGATTTAAATAGCCTATAAAGCGTTGATAAAAATACCATCGCCCCTGTGCACATAATACTCATCTAGCTTTATCTATAGGGGCCATATATTCAGTGTATTCTGGACTTTTCTGAGAAAACCCGATTGTCAGTTGTGCATTCCATGTCAAAAAACAATAAGATTTAAAATTCTAAAAAGGGAGTAACCAGTACTTCCAGGAGAAACCAAAAAACAAAAACAAAAACAAACATAAGAAACACGTTTTTTGTGTAATGGAGAGCCTCTTTACTTGCCTTTCGAGGGCCCTGCGATTAAACATGTGGGTTGCTGCAATCCACCGTGTCTGAGCTATTCTAACGGGACTTGTCCGTCCCAATAGATTAGACATAAAGAAACAGTATCTTTTTCCTAACCAGTCGGATGTCGATAAGAAATCCTATTTTCCTAATTCAAGATTTCTTTCTCGCTTTCTTCTACATCCGAATGAATCGAGACTCTCACAAGTGGAACCAAGGCAAGTTTTCTTTTCCTATTCCTCTCAGTGCGACAAGTGTCTGCTAGTCGGTAGACGATCATTTTCATTCGTTGATTGATTTTGCTTAGAGGCATATCAATCTCCATGGTCTATTTAATGCCGAAATCTCAATATTTTTTATGTAATTTTATGCTTTCAAGTACATATATCATGTCCATAATTTTATAATGTTATTCCGTACCTATGGACTATAATGGGTATGTCCCAATCTTCATAAATACAGTGGAATATACTGTCTGCGGGGAGTTCACCACTAGCAGTGTTGAACACGCCGCTGGCGAATCTTGCATGTTGTTAATGTTATACAGATTACCGTTCCATTTCCAACGTTCGTTTTTATTATTCTTATTCAGTAACATTTTCTAGGTTACAGCAAATTAAAGAGAATATATATATATATATATATATATATATATATATATATATATATATATATATATATATATATATATATGTTTACCGCAGTTTTTTTATTATTCCTTTTTTTTTTGGTTAATTTGCAGTGTAACACGCGCATTTATGTGTAATTGCACATGCTCCATTCAAATCTGGCTTGATAAATTTGATAAAATCTACAGTTTTGGAGTTATCGACAGTGAAATTTTGGATTCATAGTGGGCAGCCATTACTGGAGTTGTTTGTATACATTCGCTGCAGAATAGCTATCAGACTAGTTATCATTGCGCAAATTGAGCGGGTATACGTAAATAGTTCTCGTGCGCAGTAATTGAGTCAAATTTAGATAGGAAAGATCAGTTTCGAGCTTAGCTTTCCGTAGTCTTCCGCGTGTAGCTTTCCGCAGCGAATGTATGTAAACAACGCGAGTAATGGCCGCCGCCAACGACACGACTGAATCCAAAATTTCACTGTCGATAACTCCAAAACGGTAGATTTTATCAAATTTATCAAGCCAGATACAAATGAAGCATGTACAATTACATATAAATGTAAGTATTTTGGAAATTTTTAATGCAAAATGAGTACGGGTGTTACAATACGAATTAACCTTTCTTTTTATCTCTATTTGTCTTTGCGGTTTTTTTTTCTTGTTCTTTCTTCCTTTTATCTTTCTTTGTACTTCTCAAGAGATTCTACTACTCCCTTTATTTATTTGTTAGTCTATATTTCTTTTTATATTTTTATTCTTTTTGTTTGCTTCCTCTCGAAAAATTGTTAAATGCAATAGAATATCAAGGTTTTTTTTATAATTCTTTTGTTCTTTCCTTCTTTCTTTTGTTCTTTCTTTCCTTCTTTCTTTCCTTCTTTCTTTTATGCTTTCTTTTGTTCTTTCTTTCTTTTGTTCTTTTATGCTTTCTTTTGTACTGTCTTTCGTTTTTTTCTTCTCTTCTTTCTTTTGTTCTTTCTTTTGTCTATTTTCCTTCTTTCTTTCCTTCTTTCTTTCTTTCGTTCTTTTTTTCAATCCTTCTTTCGATCTTTCTTTCGTTCTTTCTTTTGATCTTTCTTTTTTCTTTCTTTTGTCCCGTTCTTTCATTTTGTCTTTTTTTTTAATGGATAAGCTACTGTCGTATGTTGATAAACTCTGTCTTTATTGGATGAATTTGTGATTCATCTAACAATGTACATAAGTAGTGTAATTTCGTACTGATTTATCTGTTTTAAGTTCCTGTGGTTTGCGTGTTTTATCAATCCTACGCGATCAAAGTCTCTACGATTCTTTCTACCTATTTACCATTCTTCCAATTGATATCGTATACTTTTAGAGGATCTTTTGCGCCCGATGCTTTTTCTGAATCGCTATATTCACTGACTGGAGACTGTTTAGTCGACAAACCTTTTTGGAGGCGTGCCAGCATTGTAATGTCTTTTGTTTTAAGCGGAAGGCAAGACAAAATGCAAAGTAAAATTACTCACGCACACACATAATTGGCTGGTCCATTACTATGCTCAAAGGACAGACAACTTAAAAGCAAACGAAAGGCAAACGTCCTCAGTGCAAACCGCAGAGAAACACAAAATAGCTCGCACAAAGACACCCTTACAAAGCTCAGCATTTGGAGGCAGTGTCTGGGAAGCTCTTCCATCTGAAATATTTACTGGAAATATACCGTTGACGGCTAGTAACAATTACTTTGAGAAAGACGGGAAGGAATACGAAACTCTAAAATGAACTGCATGCAATATGTTATAAGCTCTGTACCCCACCCGCATGACGTAGGCGATCCTGGCACTCCACAACGTCCTGTCCCTTGAAACTCTTAAAATCTTCCTATTATTTCTTCTAACCCCTGATCTGCTATTCACTTACTCAAGCTCACTAAGTATGTTATGCGTTGTTTTCCGCCCTCTCTCACTCTTGTCCTCTATCTTTACCGTGAGTATTGGATTTTACAAGCTATATTTTCTCATTATATGCCCAAGAAGCATCAAGGCTTTCCTGGTGTTACATTTTAATTTCTTTTTTGTTTCCATGTTCGGTCCACTGTATCCTCAGCATCCTACAGTAGAAACACATTTCTGTTGCTTCAAGTCTCCTCTTCATTTTTGAGATCGTCCAGCCCTCGTCCTTCCATACAGGAGGGCAACTATCACGTAGCAGTTTAGTACCCTTTTCCTTGTTTCTAGAAAGGTATTTTACTCTTTCTTACTACTCTGCTTAGCTTATGGTATGCTTCCTTCCGTGAAAAATGCGACCGCGGATGCCTTTCAAATGCTGGCTTGTTTATTCACACACATCGCCACAACGACAACTCAGTCTATCGCTATAATGTCCAACCTGATTTCATTTGCAATGTATGCAGTAAAATGTGCAGGTCAGCAAGTAGGACGACTCATCATTAGAGATCAAAGCACCATGATACCAATGACGCAAGTGGGAAGCTTACTTGCAAAATATATGGCTTAAAACTTAGGCCACTGCTTGAAATGGTGAGTCATCAGAGACGTCATAAGCAGCGAAGAATTGAAAAATTATCTCCGGATAATAGAAAATTCTGAATAAGTGAATATATTATTAAGCGAACAAGACTGAAGAATAAAAGTCATTAGTTAATAGTTGTATTATCAAATAACATTTTCAAAAGCCTTGCTCAAGGTTCTGTCAGCCATTTTGTTAGGAAAAGTTGTACTATTTACTCATTCGCGTTTTTTGACCGTTAAATCCCGAATCTGGTTTGGTTTGGTTTGGTTTGTTTTATGGCATTTCAACCTCAATGGGCTATTTAATGCCGACAATATTATTTATTGCAGGTAATATTTTTTTCCAAAAATATATTGCTGGTCATAATTTTTCCTTCACAAATGCATTGCTGAAAATATTTTTTTTCTTCAAAAACTTATTGCTCGGAATATTTTTCCATCAAAAATGTATTGTAATATTTTTTCTTCAAAAATGTATTGCTGGTAATAGATTTTTCCTTCAGAAATGTATTGCTGGAAATATTTTTTCTTCAATAATATAATATTTTTTCTTCAAAAATGTATTACTGATAATATTCAAAAATATATTACTGTTAAAATTTTTTCTTCAAAAATGTATTACTGTTAATACTTTTCCTCAAAAATTTATTACTGGTAATAATGTATTGCTGGTAATAATTTTTCCACAACAAATTTATTTACTAGAATTAAAACCTATTTTACACTTTCATAGTGTTTTGAACCAAGTTTGGCGGTTAACTATTTGCCCATAGCTGAGACCCTAACAGGTGCTACCACCCCGATCAGGATGAACCTGGGAACACCAGCAATTAACAGGTGGTTCCAATCAGAGGCCTTGCTGTTGGACGTAATTTATCATCTTACCCAGGACGCAGATGTAGTTGCCGAGTATGGCCGAATCTGGAATAAAGTCGTTGTTTTTCTAAGGTTTGCTTCTATTTGATAGCGTAACAAATTTAAACATTGTTTAAACATAATTATTGAATAGATGCTTGAAATTATGCTTTGGGGTTGTTGAATTTTATGGATAATATCCTTGACATTCTCTCCTCCCTCCTCTTCTGCAACATTTTCTATCGCGGTGATAATTTCAACAATATTTTGGTCACCTAAATAATTAAAGCATCCAAGAGAGTAATAAGAATTACTGCATTTTGCTGCTTATAAGATGCTCCGATACATTAGACGCTCATCCAAATTTTGAAGGAAGTAATCAGAAAAAAAAGGTTTTTCCTTGAACTTCATAGCCCTTCCCACTATCCCCAGTTTTCTCCACTTAATAGCATATTTCGGTATCAAAAACACTGACTGATCGTGAAAAATTCATTACAGGCCGAGAAATATTACCAAATTTATGGTAACTATTCAGACGGTAATACTTTGAAGAGAAGTTAACTTCCGTTACCGACCATCGTTCATACGATGCAGGGTGTGTTTTTTTTAGATATTTTATAGAAAAAATAAATAGCACAAAATACAATGATTAAACTGATTTTATCAGCGTTTTTATTAAATGTTTGCTAGTTTTTGTTTGAAATTATGCATAGCGGATGTTTAACTTCATAGAAAATATCGTTCCAATTCTCCTCTTTCGCCTCTACAGCATTTTCTTGCGCGGTTATAATTTCAACAATATTTTAATCACATCAGTATTTCAAACAACGAAGGAATTAATAAGAATTGCCGTATTTCACTGCTTATAAAAAGCTCCGATGCATTAGTTGCAACCCCCACACAAAAGACTGCACATCCACTTCTTCAGAGGCTATATTTTGTTGCTTATAAGACGCTTAAAATAATAGCAAAAATAATACCATATTTCACTCCTTAGAATATGCAACAATGCATTAGATGCCTCTCCAAATTTTGAAGGAAGAAATTAAAAAGGATTTTCCTTGTACTTCATAGCCCTAACCACTATCCCTAACTTTCCCCACTGAATACCATATTTCAGCATGAAAACCTGATTGATCATGACAAATTTATCACAGGCCGAGAAGAATTACAAAATTTATGATAACTATTCAGAATGTAATACTTAGAAGAGAAGTTAACTCCCGTTACCAACCCCCACGTTATACGACGCAGGCTGGTTTTTAAATATATTTTATAGGAAAACTGCGCTTAAGTAGCAGCAAAATACGATAATTAAACTGACTTTATCTGCGATTTTAGTAAATGTTCACTAGTTCGAAATTGTTAAAACGCTACTCTGAAATGAAATCTTATGTGTTTAGTTCGAATAACTGAAAAATGGTCGAATGATTGTAATTTTTCTCTTCCTTTAACGTTCGGATAATCGAATTCTGGAAAATCGAAGTACATTTAATCAAGGAAGTATGGTAATAGGAATAAAACATATTGGAACTTCAAAAGGTTTCAAAGAGATTATCAACCAAAGCTTTGGGCCATAAACCAGAAACAGGAAAATAATAATCCGACAAATGTATGGAAGATATCGTCATAATATTTCACTTATCATAAGAAAAGAGTAATTTGCGTAAATGTCATTTGAAATCCAAAAATGATTAATTACCTAAAGGATAGATACGACTTCTATTTCGATATTTTTTTCAGGTAACAAGGTGAACCAATCAATTATTTTGTGCCTATTCAAAGCTATTAAACATGTGATCTTGTCCGAATTGAAATATTTGAAATAAGATTGAGCTATATTTTTATTAATCAATTATTGTGTCCCTTACTTGTCATTTTAAATGAAATCATCTATGAGTTAACAAACTTTGTTTAATTCGTTCTATTTTTAGCCAACTCTCATATTTTTTAAGAATTTCATTTTCTTCTGTATACTTCGCTATTTGTTTGATTTTGCTTTATTCTTTCTTTTCAATTTTCTTTTCAATTGAAACAACGTTGTTCTTTGTTCCATAGACTTTCTTTTGTTTCCAACAGGTCTTCTGTTTTTTTTTCTTTGCGTTCTTAGAAACTTCATTCTTATTTACATTTTATATTCCGTCGTGGGTATGACGATAAACAACATTCGCATCCTGAGTAAGAATACAAACTACATCCGCGTCCTGAGTAAGACAATAAACTGCCTCAGCATCCTGGGTAAGACGATAAACTACATCCGCGTCATGGGTAAGACAATAAACTACCTCAGCGTCCTGGGTAACAGGATAAACTACCTCAGCGTCCTGGGTAACAGGATAAACTATATCCGTGGCTGGGTAAGACGATAAACCACCTCAGCGTCCTGGGTAAGACGATAAACTACATCCGCGTCCCGGGTAAAGCGATAAACTACTTTAGCGTCCTGGGTAAGACGATAAACTACATCCGCGTCCTGGGTAAGACGATAAACTAAATCCGCGTCCTGGGTAATATAAACTACATCCGTAATACATTTTTGAATGAAAAAATATTACCAGCAATACATTTTTGGAAAAAAAATATTACCAGCAATAAAAATCTTGTCGACATTAAATAACCCATTGAGGTGTTGATATGCCGTAAAACAAAAGAAAACAAACCATTCTATATTTCGTGTTTCCTTTTCAGTCTGTCTGCAGGTTGTCCCAAAATAATGTATACATTATTTAAATATTAATAGTTAATAATACATTAGCGTGATGTGAGAACTTATATGGATGAAAATATGTAAAGCAGATGGATTGGAAGAAGAGGGTCAGTTGAATACCCACCTACATCACTAGATTTGACACCCTTGGATTTCTTTTTTTGTGAGGGTTTCTAAAAGACAAACTTTACAGCAGGAAACCTGAAACAATTGCTGAAATGAGAGTAGCAATTGAAGAAGAATGTGCTCAAATACCAGAGGAAATGATACTGGATGTTTGTAGGTCTATTTGTTCAAGGTATGAAAAGTGTATTGAACAGAACGGCAACCAATTTGAACACTTGATGTGAACTCATTATTATATGAACATTCTGCCATTGCCCCAAGTAACGTTTATCTTATTAAAGTTAATTTTCTATGTTTTGTGTATATTTTACTCTCAAATTCTTTAAATGTGTATTATTTCTCTTGTATTAATCTTATTTACAAGTCAAAATACATAAATTGATTAAGTTATAACGATTCAAAGAGTGTATACATTATTTTGGGACACACTGTATTTACTATTTACCCTTTCTTTTTAAAAATATTATTTATTTTATTACTTTCTCTATTCGGACATTTTCTTTTCTTTCCACTCTTCTTTCATCCATCCTTTATGTCGTTGTTTCTTTTTATCTATAGTGATGCCCTTTCATGTCAATCTTTTCTTCTAACACAATAAAAATAACACAAACTTTCTGCATGCACTAACAAAACATTCTTTCTTTATTTCTATTTACAGTGATACACCTTCATATCAATCTTTGAAACGTCTGTTTTGGAAGATAACCTAAACTTCCTCCATACACAAACTTTGTTCTTTATCTTTATTTCGTTTATCCTTTTCTTCTTTCTTTGTGGATCTCTTTCTTTCCTTTGTTCTTTCTTTTCTTTTTTTTTCTTTGTTTTTTTCTTCAGTTCTTTATTTCATTCCTTCCTTTTCTTTCTTTGTTTCTTCTCTTCTTTCTTTCGTTTTTTTATTCTCTTCTTTCTTTCGTTCTTTCCTTTGTCCTTTTTTTCTTCTTTCTTTTGTCTTTTTTCGTTTTTTTATCTTAATTTCTTCCTTCCGTTTCTTCTTTCTTTGTGTTTCTCATTCTTTCTTTCGTTCTTTCTTTTGTTCTTTTTTTTCGATCTTTTTTGTTCTTTCTTTCGTTCTTTCTTTTCCTCTCTCGTTCTTTCTTTTGTTCTTTCTTTAGTTCCTTCTTTCTTTCTTTCTTTCTTTCTTTCTTTCTTTCTTTCGTTCGTCTTTCTTTCCTCCTTTCTTTCGTTCTTTTTTTTCCTTTCGTTATATCTGTGTTTCCTTCATTCTTTCTTTCCTTCGTTCGTTATTTCTTTATTTCATTCTCTCTTCCTTCTCCTACATAATCTCTTACTTCTCACACTCTTTCTTATAGTCCCTTCTCTCTTTCTAATCTGTATCTGTATCTACGCCTCTCTCTCTCTCTCTCTCTCTCTCTCTTAGCTACCCGTTTGACACAGATATGACATATGCTTAGGGGCACAGTCAAATGATGCTGAAAACATCGGTTCTATGATCAGTATTGAGATAGGTGCCCATTTTGGAAACTAATTACTAAAAGAAACCTCTGGCCTTATGACACCGTACGCAAGACTGGAGAAATTCTTATTACTGGTTTGTTTCAATTTACATTGCTTCAAGTCGTCTGCCATGTAGACGAATTAATTTCTGATTTTGACACAGGTGAATGAAATCGAAAAAATCCCCCCCCCAAAAAAAAAACTGCAAAAATTTCAATGTTAATTGTCAGACCTAAGGGGCTCTCCTCACTTGGAAGATTCCAGCAATAGGAACTTATATCCTCTTCAGTTGATCTTATATTTCGCGAGGCTAATTTTAGTATCCAGTCACGGATTTAACACAATCAGCATAAAGTTAAGGTTCAGTTATTCGATTGAAAAGTTTTATAGTTCATTGCTTTCCGATAGCAATCATTACCTACACAACTAGAACGTACAGTCTGTATACTTGAGATCTTTTATTTTTATTTTATTTTTTTTTACATTGATGTTCATCACGTACAAGACTCGGGAGCCACTCGTGGTAGAGGGTTACAGAGGTAAGAAGCAAAGTTTATGCAGATATGTGTGGAAGATAACGGTTAACCCTAGACTTAAACAGTTTAGGAGTGCAGCGATCAAGGAAAGCCTCATCTTGAGAAAGAAACGTTTCGCGAGAAGAAGCGGCTCAAATGGAGGTGTAAGTTCATCAAGGGAATACGAAAGGAACGAGCGTGGCTCACTACAGTGTGCGAAGAATGGCGGGTCTTGGCCGTGAAAGTTAGAACTGGTGAAAAAAAAAAGAATTTAGTTCGTTTTAACACTTTCCATGGAATTAGCGATAGAACAGCGAAAGGCTTGCGATGTTTCGTCTGTGAGAAAGGGTAGAAAATAATTTGTTAGCCTCTAGGACACAGAGACGCTTTTGGACTCTATCGAGACTAGGGAATGAGGACTGGTCAGCTACTGTCAATATATGGCGACAGTACACCATTTTTGTTAACTGGTCTGGCTCTTGTAGAGAATAACAGGATGAGTCAAGGAGCCGTAAATAGAACGGAGAATTTTTACAGCATCTTTGTCCATGGTTCATATATACGAGCTCCACTTGATGACTGAGTTTAGTTTATTTTCCAATAGGCGTTCACGGTCATGGAACATCCGTTCATCTTGATCGGTCATATCTCTGGGTCCAAGTGAAGTAAGAAGGAAAAAAATGAATACGTCAAAACTTCGTTGATGGGTAATACGTAAATTTATTAAATCTAAAATATGGTAAAACAGAAGTAATTCCATTTTATCATTATAAAAACAAACAATCGAAGTCACAGTCATGTTAAACGATTTTTATTTTATTAAAACGAACAGAGAGAAAACTGGAGATAGCCATTAATTAATGAGGATTTACTGAGGTTCTATGCTTTTCCTCATTTATATGGGAGAAGCCTCTCAGCCCCGGGGATTCCAAACGGGCAACAGCACCTTTCCCCTTAGAGTAAAAGAGGTAGGGTCGTGTGTGTCGTGAGCTCGATTCCTATAAGAACTCGTTTATTGCGGCTTTGTACCAGAATTAGTTTGCCTTATAAAATAATCACTTTGGTTAAAAAGAAAGAAAGGAGAAATATTGAGAAAGAGGAAATAATCAGAAAAAAAAGCAAAACGAAAAAATATTGTGAAAGAAAGAAAGACATAAAGAAAGAATATTCTGAAAGAAAGAAAGAAAAATGAAATATATTGAGAAAGAAAGAGAAAATATTGAGAGAGAAAGTAAAAGGAGAAAGACTCAGAAAGAAAGAAAGAAATATATTGAGAAAGAAAGAAAGAAAATATTGAAAACGAAAGAAAGAAATAAGAGAAAATATTGAGAAAGAGAGAAAGAGAATATATTGAGAAAAAAGAAAGAAAGAAAAATATTGAGAAAGAGAGAAAGAGAATATATTGAGAAAAAAGAAAGAAAGAAAAATATTGAGAAAGAGAGAAAGAGAATATATTGAGAAAAAAAAAAAGAAAAAAGAAAGAGAGAAAAATATATAGAGAAAAAAAGAAAGAAAGAAAAAGTAAAAAAGAATGAAAGAGAATATATTGAGAAAAAAAGAAAGAAAGAAAAATATTGAAAAGAAAAGAGAATATATTGAGAAATTGAGAAGAAAAAAAAAGAAAGAAAGAAAATATTGAAAAAAGAAAGAAAGAAAAATATTGAGAAAGAAAGTAAAAAAAGAATGAAAGAGAAATTATTCAGAAAGAAAGAAAGAAAAGTGATAAGTTATTGAGAAGAAAAGAAAGAAAGAAAATATTGAGAAAGAAAGAGAAAAAATGACAAAATATTGAGAAAGAAAGAAAGAAAAATAGTGAGAAAGAAAAGAAAGAAAAATATTGAGAAAGAAAGAAAGAAAAAAGAGAAAATACAGAGAAGGAACGAAAGACTAAATATTGTTGAGTGTATTTTGGCAGCAAGTTTTTTTATGTTCATCTGAAAATAAATTCTTTTACTTGTGAAGTGAAAAACGCGATATATATATATATATATATATATATATATATATATATATACATACACACACATACACACACACACACACACACACACACACATATATATATATATATATATATATATATATATATATATATATATATATATATAAACAGAATAGAATTGATTAAGAGCTAGACAAGTGTGTATATAGGAATCTATTTCCAGAGGTACTGAATGGAATTAACTTACTCCACATATGGTCGTATATTTTCAAAGCAAATTATGTAAGGGGTGGGGCTCTCGACTATCCTAAGTATTTATTTGCAACCATAAACATTTCATCCAAACCATATATATATATATATATATATATATATATATATATATATATATATATATATATATATTTCATTTCATCCGACATATTTTAATTCATTTCCAAAACGTTTATTTTAATCGATGCCCATATTTATGTAGACGCTCTTTCTTTATTTACTTATTAAGCGGTATATTTATCTATTTCCATTTATATTTATCTATTTCCATTTATATTTATCTATTTTCATTTACCACGTTGGGTATTCGAGAAATCTTATATAGATGGAAATAAATATACTGTTTTATAAATAAACACAGCATTTACTCAAATATGGGTATCTATTAAAAATAACCTATATATATATATATATATATATATATATATATATATATATATATATATATATATATATATAAACACACATTCACACTTGTATTTCTGTGTGGAGAGAGAGAGAGAGAGACAGATAGAGAGACTGCTTATTCTGCAAGCAATTTCTCACTCTAGAAGCCTTATTAAAGACTAACATTATATTGTAAGGATATTTTTTTTAACATTATCACATCAGGATTCAAGTTTTATAAGTATTGTTCAATTCTGATTTGGTTTTCGCCAAAGATTCCGTTAGTGGGCTAATAGGAAAAATTCTTTTTGCAAATAACTTTAGTTGATCCATAATGATAATATATATATATATATATATATATATATATATATATATATATATATATATATATATATAAAACCTATATATATATATATATATATATATATATATATATATATATATATATATATATATATATAATTATTTTTTTAAAATATATATTCAGAAATTACCATGCTTCGAAACCAAAATGTAAATCTTAAAACTTAAAATTTGAAGTTCATTTTCAATTTCAATCGATGCTTCCAAAAAAATTGATTTCCTCCAATCATAAGCTAAATTGTATTTTATAGTTTAAGTTGACGGGTGAATGAGGATTAAAAATTGGTTTTAAGGATTTGTTGGTTTAAGTTGATGGATGAATTAGGGTTCAACATTTTTTTATTAAGGTGTTTTTTACGAATCAAGATACAAGTTTAATTTTAGTTGGCTAAGTAAAAATCGGTTATGGTTAGGTGTGGATTTGCAATTTTGGCTCTTTATACTGGCTTAACAAAATGAAACTACTGAAAAAACGAGAACTTGTTGACCTTTAAATGACCCATGTTATTTGTGTCTACATAAAAAGTTATATATTATTAAGCTTCTGAAAAATAAAAATTTATTAAATCAAAGAAATGAAATAGCATTTTTTGTAGACATTGTCTCATATTTTCGTTATAAAATAATTAATAAGAAAAATGATTGGTATAACCATATATCTATTAGTTGATCAAAAATAAAATAGTTTAAAAATGCGTAATTAAATTCTAATATTTTAGTTTTACAATACTATATATAGTTTATTAGTAAACACAATAAATATAGTATCTTAGATCGTTATAAGTTAAAATAAAATAATATGATTTAATCATATTTGAAGACCCGTTTAAGAAAATATCAATGTATTTTAAAAAATAAGAAAATTAATAAATGCAAAATGCCAATTGTATTTTAGTGTAACCTCACCCAAAAAACAGACTGAGATGGCACTTTCGCATAAAAGGAAGTCAGTATCAACAAATGAAAATCACAAAACCCGAAACTCGTGTAGCAGAAGATATGGACAATAAAGTACAATATATAAAACAATTTACATCATAACCAAAAAAAGTTTGTGGCTTCTCCTTACACACACACACACACACACACACACACACACATATATATATATATATATATATATATGTAGTTTGTCTAAAAATTTTAATTTTTAAATATTTTTATTGTTCAATACATACATATATATATATATATATATATATATATATATATATATATATATATATATATATATTACTCAGGCGTTTTAATTTTCAATGGAAATACTTACATATTTGAACTTATATTATTGCTATTTACATCCTTCGGATTGTGGTTTTCATTTTAGTTTTCATATTCACAACGTATCGGCCGTTGTAAATAACTGAAAACTGACACATCCGCAAGAGGCATGGCACGTGGAACTAGAACACTCCACCTCGGCGGACGAAATAATGGGTCCGGTTTGAAATTCCAGTTACCTGATGCAGGCAGGAGCATACAGCGGCTGAAACGTCGTGAATATGACAACAAAGATGAAGACAGCAGCCCGACTAAAGTAAATAGTGTAAATAGTTACAATACCTCATCACAGAAATCCAGATATATATTATTCCACCACGTATTTACCATTTTTTTTCTCCGAATATGCCTCCCCATCTTTCAAGCAATAACGTGATTCCCAAGACCTGGGATATTTATGAGTGATGTATATTTCTGTATATGTGTTTCTCTCTCAATCTCACTCCCTCTCTCTCCCTCTGTATGTATGTGTGTGTCTGCGTGTATGTGTAAGGGGTTGTAGGAAACGTGTAATGGTTGGAGGTCAGGCACTATATATCCAGTAGAATTAGAAATGGAAATATGTTATTCTAATCTACAATTCCTTACAATTCCAACAAGAGTTCCGCGCTCCAAACGCATCTAACCTGCGCAGCTGATATAGACACTTAATCAATAATCCATGGCCAATCATATTTGCAAACATATTTCATAACAGCTAACGTCTCTAAGCCGATTCTGTTCAGTCGGCTAAATTTGGTTTTCTTCTCTTGAAACACAGGTTCCATAAGGGCATAATCCTTTACTTTACACGACCACAACAAGCTTACTATTCAACAGACCGTCAGCAAATTCCGTTTGTCTTCGTTATTTTATTCACTAAGTCATCATTTTTATTCAGCTGTGCTTCAATCTGTTGATAAAAAAGACCGTAAATATTCCTGTTGTTGGCTTTGGGTATTGTACAGATATTTGTGCGAAGTGACTTTCCCAAGAAAGAATTAAGCCAATGGCAGGTTTCTTTGACAGTAATTCAAATTAAGTGTGCCGCTAATAATACTACTGCAGTCAGTTAATTCACAAAGAATAAGGAGCGAAGATTTACAGGCGAGAGTTGGAAATAGGATTACACATGCATTTTTTTATAGTGTATGTGTGCGTTCGCGCGCGTTAGTCCATGAGCCTGTCTGTGTAAGCTGTCGTCATTATTTTTCATTTTCGTTTATTTTTTTTCTCCACTTTACAATTATTGCCATTTGTTGCAATTTGGCTTCCGTTTTTTTTTTTTTCAAGACAAGCTGTCGTTTTTAATTTTTGAGATGTGTGTGTGTGTGTGTGCGCGCGCGCTTGCACGCGTGCGTCTCTGTGTATGTGTGTATGTAGGATATATATGTTTGTTTTATTACGACACGAGAAGCTTTCAATCATTCAAGATAGCGCTTTGTTAAATTGGCAAGCATTCGTAACTCGACAAGGGAATGAATCACTAACTTTCCGGAATTACATGCTAGTTGCTTAACCTCTCTCCTGGAACACTTTGAGTCTGATAGATTTTCGATAAAACAATTTATCGCTTTCATAATAACTTCAGAGTGCGATATTTTTCAGATATCTATCTATCTATCTATATATATATCTATATATATATATATATATATATATATATATATATATATATATATATATAATGTGGGGGTAATTTTAATTTAAGTCAGCGATACGGTAGCGAATTATGCATCGAAAAATAATTCATATTTATCTGTATCTCACTCATTTAAACCGTTATTTAACCCCTCTCTTAAATTTTAAACCCCACCTTCACCCTTAGGCCTTCCTGTTCTTCTTTCTTCTGTTACACCCTCTCTCTAAAGCTTTCATACATTTCCCTCTCACACTTGTTTCCCACTCCCACACATACACTCTCACTAAAAAAAAAAAAAAAAAAAAATTATACCCGGAGTTATATTTTCCGATTTCTTTTTTGAATTTGTAGGTCTCATGAATTGGATCGTGATTACGATTCCAATGTAATAAATTATAACCATGGAATATTAGTGTTTGAGTCTTTTCATTTATATATATATATATATATATATATATATATATATATATATATATATATATATATGCAAAATTGCACAACAATATCCTGAAATACGAAAGAGTAACTTTATTCCATAAAATCGCCACTGGCTTCAACCTCGGCCTCCAGACGACTTGGGAATCTCCTGCATCACTCCTGGTCGGTTTCCTTGTTTAAGTTGGTGAATGCTGCCATAATCCTTGCCTTCAGTCAGTCTTTGGTATTAGAGGCAGTTTTGTTGGTCTCTCACTCAATTGCCCTCGTGCATGATAAAGGGGGCTGCACTCTGGGGAGTTAGGTAGCCAGATGTAAAGAATGATGCTGCTGCAGAAATTGACTGACAGTCATGACTGGGTTTTCTTGCTTGTGTGGCATGGTGCACTGTCATGTTCCTAGATACAGTGTCTTCCAGCAACTACCCTCTTGATTCCAGGTCAGCACTACCAACTCAAGGCACTTGATGTAGGCCTCCCTGTAGAGTCTGAACCCTTGTGGGAAGATGAATGGAGGCATAATGTCGCCACCACTAGTGATCACTCCAAAAATCATGATGTGGAGTGGCTATATCATAGACCTCTTTCCAAATCCTTTGCACTGTCCTCAGATTGACACCAAAACACTCTGAAATGTCCGTTTTGGAGATCCGGCGCGAAACAGTACAGCTTGCCGTTTCCAAATTTCTGGCAGCTTGAATTGCGTCATGGTGCTCTTTTTCTCACAGACGGTGCCCAACTGAACCTTCTCTAGTCTGTAGTCGACAAACGACGCGCATGCGCGAAATTAAAAATATAAAATGGCGACAATTTACTAATCGCACCCTGTAAATTCCTCTTGTGTATTGGAGTACAACTTAATGTTACTAATATACTGTGTATCTTATTTTATCCTCTAAAATGGGCCGTAATTCAAAACAATGCACAATCTTTGAAAAGCATCCGCATTCCCTTTGTATGCCAATGGTAACAAGCATAATTCATTCGGACAGATTTGTAATGAAAACAGGACAAGAGATTCTGTCTAGTAATCGTTTATTCAATTAAGAATACTACTACTCATCTGACTTGACAGCGGAAGTATACAGCTTTTATAGCTTGGATTATCTAAGAGGAGATAATCCATATTCACAACAAGATTCTTCCCAAGAGCCGCTGATTTGTGTAAAAGATTCCTGTGATGATCCTTCAAACTTATGCTCTTCAAGTCCATGGTTAGCTGTTATATATCCTACATAAAATCTGAAAGTTTTGCTTCAACATTTTATGTTCATGTAACAAACCCATTAAGTACGTGGCTGGACATTTGGCCGACGGACATTTCACCGAAAAAGTACAGTTAAAAATAGTAACAAGCAATACTTTAAATATTTTCATTAGCAGTATTATAAGGTAAAATAGGACTAATAATTACTACTGAATTTCACGTGATTAAATTACTAAATCTAAATTCAAAGTTAAAAGTATTTCAATATTTGTTTATTGAAATTAGTATTTTTAAAAATATTTGAGTGTATTTGGGTAAAAAGCAGCATCTAATTATTTAAATTCCTAAGATAAAAGTTAGTTCATCCCTTTAAGATAATGATCAGTAAAAGCGAAATTGAAAAATCTTTCATATCGTAAAAGCTTAAGATTTTTACTGTGGTTAAATGTGGTTTTTCTCAAAATACTTATCATCTTACAGTAATATTTGAAGTAAAATTTAATTTATACAAAATAGATATTAAAAAGGCCTGCCCCCTCCCCAAAATACGAAAAATTATAAATTAATACAGTAAATAAATATATGTAGCACATTACGATAAAGAGTGTGATATACATGTAAGTACGCCATAACATTTTCGGCTTAATGTCCATTCGGTTAAATGTACATCGGCCAAATGTCTGTCAATCAAACGTCCGCCGGCCAAATGTCCGAGTAGCCATTCAGTAACCCTCTACTTTGAGATTTGTATTGAGTGGACAATTTTGTGTAGTAATAAAATAAGGACATCCCATCTCTCCTCTCATTTGTAATCATCCATCACAATAAAATAAATATTTTTAAGCAGTAAGTCTTAATTAGTAAAATAAATACCCATAAGCTACTTAAAGTTCTTACAATATTGCATGTTATAAGAAAAAAAATGTACTTTGTTTCGGATAACCACGAAGTTTTTCAGAAGAAATCACTGGAGGAATATGAAGCAATGAAATTATAGCTGGACTCATTTTGCTATGGTCAGTCAAAATGCCAGTCCTAGCTACTGGACAAACATTCAAAAGCAGCTTAATGTCCTCATTTAAACAATAACATATGATTTATATGTGTTATCGTATTAACTACGAATATAACGAATTAATTATTTTTTAACGACCATCATTTGCTGCGTTGTAGAATATATGAGATTCTAACTTCGCAAACCAATAAAAGAAAAAAAATTGACGCGAACTACTAAAGCAGCTGCCTTTCATTAAAAGCTGATCTTCTTTTATTAGGTTGGTGCAAAAATAATGACGTAATAATGTCGTTTTTTGATGTATTTTTTAACGTCAAAAAACGACATTATTACGTCATTATTTTTGCACCAACCTAATATATGTCGGATCCCTTCAGCAAGTGGGTGAGCATACTTCTGCATTACTTACAATCTGTTGTAGTTCAGAGAAATGTTTGTGCCTTTACTCTCACTTACACTCCCTATTCTGCCATCCATTTAGCATAGATACTCGATGGTTCCAGTTGTCCTTCATGTTTTTAATATATATTATGGGTTTCAAATTCTCCAAACCGCCTTTCCGTTTTGTTCCCATTTTATTTGAACTTACTCATTGCTCATATCTTCCGTCTGTGGTATTCCCAGTTCAGAACCGTATCTCTATTGCGTTATGTATCATCTACACTTGAGGAGATATTCCCCGTTTTTACTCCAGGAGGGGGATTGATTATACGACGAAATTCTTTCCCTTTTATTCTTTATTTCTACTGAATTTTCCTGTCAGGTAATATAAATTTTTCGCGTATTGAAAACGAACAAAATCCGGGCTAATATCAAAACACATTATCATAATCTCTAGAGAATCTATAAGAGCGGGGTGGGGATAATTTTTTTCTGTATTTTGGTGAGATTTAGAGTCAATTCCTTTATTACAACATTGCAGAATATCTTCATCTGCGCACAGTGTCTTTTCAAGACGTAGATCATGGACGTACGTGTTGTTTAATTCTAACGTCCAACCGCTGTGTCGTTCTACCTATGTAATCGCATCCACAATTACATTTGAAATGGTAAATAACAGAATTAATATGGTGGGGGCGTAGAACATCTTTACACATAGATGAAAGTACGGACTTAGTTCGAACGTTCGCTGCAAAATAACACTCACGTGAACTACATGAAATACGCTTGGCGAAGGATTCACTAAACAACACATACCTATAATTATCTATAGCTATAATACTGAACAAAAAATCTTCTTTCGGCGATACCATTCGTAACACGTATGGGTCTTCGATTGCGGATCACTTTATAAAGAATCCCACTTGTGCGATGGATTTCAGTGTGAACTGGTTTTCCGTTTTGGCCAGTTCGCACTCATTATTCCATCTTAAGGTGTTGGAGACGCTTTACATCAGGTCCAGGCAACCTACTCTTTGTAAACAAAGAGATTGTTTGCTTGGACTTGCTGTACTGCGCTTCTAGCATCTTGGTTGGTATAATTTTTATAATATTTTTTTTTCTCCCTGTCCACTCATTCATGTCATCCATGACAGACTTTTTCTTTTCCTTTTCTTCATAATTTTAGTTCCCCGTTAACAGTTCTGATGAGAGAGGACGAAACCGGTCGACTGGTGTGTGTTTTTGTTTTAAATCTATCATGGCCTACAATATAAAATTTCTTAAATGCCTTAATACGCTTTTTGTACCGTTTCAAACATATTTTAATATATATATATATATATATATATATATATATATATATATATATATATATTGTGATGTCAACACTAAGTGCTGACACTATGTTTCAGGTTTAACGCAATCGTCAGGCCACCGGCGATTGCATTCAATATATGTCCATTTTATATTTACATACGTTCTCTCTCTCTGATATCGAGCACTTTAACCCATAAATATATATTCCCTTAAAACTATATTTTATCATCACTCTCTCTCTCTCGCTATATATATATATATATATATATATATATATATATATATATATATATACTTATATTTAACATGAAAAATAATTTTATATACTGTAAGTAATTCTATTACATTTACTTGTTTTTTCTTTAGGAAAAAAAAGTCTATTAAAATAACAGTGAAAAAATTTTAAAGTTGTATTTAAAATTGTAGTTAAAACGAATTCTAAACTAAACATCTTTTAAAATTATAGTTAAAGAAAATGTATTCTAACCTAAACACCTCTCAAAAAGTACTACCGGCACTTAAATCAATCCAATAAAACACCTACTAAAAAATCAAATTATAACGAAAAGCTAGATGATGTAGGCCATTGAATGACCCATGTCCTATGTACATACATATGAAACTTTACTACTATGTTTATATATATAAAAAAATTAAAAATTATAGTTTACTAAATCAGAGAAATGAATTAGCTATTTTTGCAGTAAGTGCCATAAATATTACTTAAATAATATTTAAATATAAAAGTTTAAAAATCGTAATATACATATACTTGATATGGAAAAATAATTCTACTTACTATAAGTAATTCTAATACATTTCCTTCTATTATAAAGTAATATAGTCTATTAAAACTAACAATGAAAATATTTTAAAGTTGTAATGAAAATTGTAGTTAAATAAAATGAATTCTAACCTAAACTTCTTTTACTTAGTACTACACGCACTTAAAAGAATCCAATAAAACACCTACAGTAAAATAAAATTAATATGAAATGCCAGAAGATGTAAGCTTTTGAATGACCCATGTCCTTTGTACTTACACGAGAAACAATATATTACGAGGTTTATATAAAAAATAAAAGTTTACTAAATCAGTGAAATTAAGTAACTATTTTTGCCGTCATTGTCATAAATTTTACTTAAATAATATTTAAATACAAAAAAAAATTGTAACCTAATATACATACTTATACTTGATGTAAAAATAATTCTACATACTATAAAGGATTCTAATACATTAAAAAAAATAGTATATTAAAAAATATAGTATATTAAAAATTAAAAATGAAAATATTTCAAATCGTAGTTAAATAAAACGTATTCTAACCTAAACACCCCAAAAAATCTTTAAATTTACAAATAGAAAAAAAATGCCGTAAGAATTTTTTGCCGTTAACGATAAATTTAAAAAAATCCAGACGACATGCATTCAACGGATGTCAGATTTCATTGAAGAATACATCCCTACCCCTTACTAAAACGTAACTAAAAAACGGATACAATAATACAGACATAATGAACACCCAGATACCCCTTGTCCAGTTGAAGTAGATTTCTCTGTAACCTTGGAAACGTGAATTATGATTTTAGCTGTGTCTTTAAAACCCAGTAATTTTAAAAGTTACTCCAAAATTCGCTTGAGGATGAAATAGAACTAATGTCTTTAATTTAATTACAAAATTAAATTCGTAGCTTTTAGCTTCCATTTTTGAAACATGGTTAGAACTGTGTAGCGAAAAAAAACATATTTTAAATAAATCAATAATATAATATATATATATATATATATATATATATATATATATATATATATATATATATATATATATATATATATATATATGTTGAATAACACTCCTTAAATCAGCAGACAAAATGCTTTGTTATTTTTATCCTTGAAACATCCTCAATTTTTAGAATATTACATTATCTATTTAAATATACGCAACTGACGACATTTCGGTCTTAACTGACCGCGAGAGCCGAAATTACTCAAACCAAACCAGTGCAAAAATAGCAGCTGCTTTCAATTTATCAACAGTTTTTTTATGATTTAAAACATCTTATTCGAAGATTGGGAAAACACAGCAAAATATTAAGTAGACAGACATTGTGAGTTACATTTAAGAAAACATTTTACAATCTCCAACCCTAAAAATACAATTTGGTTAGAAATAACAATATTATTGATTGTATAATTCCTATATATTAAAAGAAAAGACTGGAAGAAAATACAAAATTTCTTACAGACTGTAAATATGAAACATGAATTTCACCAAGGACGGCGTTTATCTGCACACGTATTTGAACTAAATATACAAAGTCGATTTCTTAGTGGGTGGCCAATGCCTACCTGGTACTGGAGGTCAAAAACATTCCAGTACGCATAGGTTTGGTGACACTGAGGGAAGCGTAGGAGATATTTTGCTTGAAAATGGACACTACATTATTGATTTAAAGCCAAGAAATGACCTCATTTTTACTCTAGCGATGAACAAGAGGTCCGAAGTTGCTTTCATAAATATTTGCACAAGTGGAGTCGGCCCGATTTTTTTTTTTCGTAACAGGAGTGTGTGGTCACCGTGAACTACCTTTCATTAAAACTGCTTAAACTATATATTTGTAAATTCAGAATATTTTATGTTATTCATACTCAACCTATATAGGACCCAAGAACCACTGAAGATAGAGGGCTACGGAAAATTGTTTGTTATATGTGCGATAAGAATGAATGTTAAGAAATGTAGTTTATGAAGACATGTGATAACGAGGAGGGTTTATGCCTAGGCTTCCCGGGGTTATGAATTTTATGATCGGAAACGTTATCCTCGAGTCCGTCGGTTCCATAAAGAAGCGGTCCATAGGAAGAAACTGCCCGAGTGGAACTTCCTCCTTACTGGTAGAATACGAAGAGAATGAGAATGGTTTAGCCAAGTGTACGCGTCATGGCTGGTCTCATCTGTGATAGATAGATAGATAGATAGATAGATAGATAGATCATGAATAAACATAGATAGAAAAATGAATAGACATAGATAGGTAGATAGATAGATAGATAGATAGATAATGAATAGACATAGAAAAATGAATAGACATAGATAGATAGATAGATAGATAATGAATAAACATAGATAGAAAAATGAATAGACAGATAGATAGATAGATAGATAGATAGAAAAATGAATAGACATAGATAGATAGATAGATAATGAATAGACATAGATAGAAAAATGAATAGACATAGATAGATAGATAGATAGATAGATAGATAGATAGATAGATAATGAATAGATATACATAGATAGATAGATGGTTGTTGAGCGGCATATCAATTTCTATGAGTTATTCAATGACGAAAGGTAAATACTTTAATGTTTCTAATGAGAAAAGTCTTAACTCATGGCTGAAGGAGAAAAGGCGGTTTCATGCCTTTCCCAAGGGTATTTGTGCGTAAGTGAATATAACAAACCCGACTGGAATTGGAACTCGGCTCTGCGATTAACAATTCCGAGTTATTATCCAGTGCATCACCCGCACATCCAAGCTTACAGCATCTGATATTCTTAAGCGGTCACCCATCTAGTTATTGATCAGGCTCGACTTCAGCGATAGTACGGCAACCGGTGTTTCAACCTGACCTGACCCTAAGCCGATACATAGCTATCTAAGAATGATAGGAACAGTCTGAGACATATATATATATATATATATATATATATAAAAGTGAACATAGAAGTCAATACTTAGAGGCGACAGTTTGTTTCATGCTATATGCAATCGTCAGGCCACGCGTGGTGTTATTTTTCTCGGCTATTTATACATATACGGGTCAGTGGTGCATTGTGTGTAGTCTATTATGGCGGTTATTTTACCGGAAGTCGTTTATTTAAAAAAATTTGTTTATATCACTTATTTAATAGTTTTGTTTTGGTTTGAGAATTTAATTAAAGCTATTTGTTCTGTTTGGGGGTTGGTTGTTGTAGTTTATTCTAACTATTATTTTGGCAGAAACAGTTTTTAATTTGTGTTTATTTGGGTTGGTTATCTTTATTTGTTTTTTTCTGACGGTAACTTTATCGGGATTGGTTTGTTTATTTATTTACTGGGATGAATTTGGGTCAATTTATTTTACTTCTATATTTTCTCGTTTCGGTTTTCGATTTTTAAGTAACGTAGTATTTATTTATTTGTTTTTTATTTTTATTTTATTTTATTTATTTATTTATTTTTTATCGTTATATAACAGTTATAGCTATTTTTTTCGTCCGATTTTTTGGTTTGATTTTTAGTCTAACTAATATTTTGGTCGTAATGGTTTGCTACTTTGTTTATTATTTTACATATTTATCTTGGTTCGTTGTGTTTTTTGTTGTTATTATTATTATTATTATTCTGTTTCGTCTATTCTAACAGGTATGATTTGGTAATTTGTTAGGATTAATTAATTTTGCTTATTGTATTGTTATTTTGTTTACTTGTTTATTTATTTTTTTTTATTTTATTTTTTCCGTTTTTCAATTTTTAAGTGACTTAGTAAAAATTTGTTTTCATGTCTGCATTTTGAGATGAGCTCGGATCTTTTATTTAATAATTTATTTTGGTCTGGGAAAGTAATGATAGCTATTTTTTTCCTCCATACAAAGTTTGCAAGTTTTTGATTGGTTGTTGTAGGCTAGTGATCTTTTCCTTATTTTCCAAGATATTTTTGGTGTGATGTGGGTTTGGTTTTTAATTTCCCAGATATACTTAGAAAGCATTGTACTGTTCGCATATTTACTATTTGTGAAAGATGTTTTGTGTGTATAATTTTTTTTTTCCAGGGTCCTTCAGTTACTCCTATATATACTTTTTCTTCATTATCTGGTGATTTTATAGTGGCTTGTTATATTACGTTGTTTTGTAAACAATTTCCGTTTAAGGGGCATTCGTTCTTTATTCTGCAGTTGCATGTGGGTTTAATTTTTTCGTGTGGCTTGTTGATAATTTTCCTGTAGTGCTTTTTTTATTATTTGTGCCATGTTCTCGGTGCAGCTGTAGCTGATTTTTACTGTGTTTTTGTTGAATATTTTGTGTAGGGTGCTTGATTCCGGGAAGTGTTTGTGTAAGAGTTTGAAGAATATTTTTTCCTAGATTTGTTTTTAAGGTTTTGCTGTACGGTGGGTTGAACCATATGATATTTCTTCTCATGTTCGTCTTTTTTTTGTTTTGTGGTGAGTATGTGAGTATTGCTGGGAATCCGCTATCTTTTAGGGCTGTTTCATAGTCTTTCTTAGCTTTGTTAAATATGGATTCATTGGAGGAATTGTCGGAAAGCCTTTGGTTAATCGATTTCGGTATCTGTTTGAGTATAGAAGGCGGATGGTTGGAAGATGTGTGTATGTAGAGTGGTTTATCATTAGGTTATCTATATGGTTTATATATGCCTTTTGTTAGGTTGAAGGTAACTTCCAGAAAATCTACTTCGTTTAGGTTAGTTTTTATATATACTTTCGGTTAGTTTTTATATCTACTTTTATATATATATATATATATATATATATATATATATATATATATATGAATGAGAGAGAGAGAGAGAGATACATATGTGTGTTTGTAACGAGTGCAGAATACTTAAAAATCCATTCTGTTATAATTTATTTCATGTTTTAAAGAGAGAGAAATATGGGGATGGGAGAGGGAAGGAGAAAGAGTGGGAAGGAAAGATGGAAGAATTAAACATGAGCCGATAGAGTGACTTAGGAATGTTTTTTTTTCTTTCAGGACTTTAAAAAAAACAGGGAGGGTAGCGATCAGATTCAAAAAAGATACATTGGATTGTCTTGTCATTTTCGACAGCGAAACTATCACCATTGCATTATAATCATCACAATGAAAAATTGATAACAATATTATTTGTCATCAAAAACATAAAGTTAAATAAAGTAAAATAAAGGAAATTAAATAAAAATATTAAAAATGTAAAAAGATTAATATATATTGCTATATGTATACATAAAAATATAAATTAAAATAAATAATTAAACTTAAAAGATAAAAAAGTATTTTCAGGAACTAATATATATATATATATATATATATATATATATATATATATATATATATATATATATATATATATATATATATATATATATATATATATATATATATATATATATATATATATATATATATTTCGATTATAGGTGCAGTTCAATTTATAATTACATGAATCATTCATACAAAAACAAATATAGAGGTTAATGATTTAAATGGCGAGAATATTGTTTGCAATAACAATATTGAACTTGTTTGCCAAGATGTATTCTCGCCATTATTATTAGAATCTCTCATAATATATATATATATATATATATATATTATAAGATATTATAATAAAAACATTTTTGACATCTCTACGCAAAAGTTTTCATGTTTCAATACTATGATTGTATATCTTCAGGCGATGTTATGTAACTGGTGATTAAATCCCCTAAATCATTTCATCACCAGTTACTTACCCTCGCCTGAGGAAGTACAATCATAATATTGAAACATGAACATTTTTGGGCCGCGATATAAAAAGTTTTTATTATAATCGTTTATAATAAAAATATAATAATAATATTTTGCTTTACTTTGTATTGTGCACTTTCTTAAAAATAAATGCTACGAACAGTAGATTTCTTTATTCATATTTTCTTTCTCATATTTGTGTACACAAACGCACAACACGCACACACACACATATATATATATATATATTATACAAATATTCACAATATACAAGGTTCAAGAGCTACACAAATTAGATATTATCTTAATCTTAGTTATTTTCATGTCATTTTTCATGTTTTCATATATATATATATATATATATATATATATATATATGAATATATATACATATCTAAATATATTATACTAATATTCACAATATACAAGGCTCAAGAGGTACACAAGTCAGATTTTATTTAATATTTGTTATTTTTCATGTTATTTTTCATCTTTTTTATATATATATATATATATATATATATATATATATATATATATGTATATATGTATGTATTATACAAATATTCCCAATATACGAGACCCAATAGGTACACAATTTAGATATTGTCTTAATCTTTTGTTATTTTTCATGTTATTTTTCATGTATATATATATATATATATATATATATATATATATATATATATATATATATATATATTTAGATAGATAGATAGATAGATAGATAGATAGATGATGTATTATACTAATATTAACAATATACAAGACTCAAGAGCTACACAAGTTAGATATTTTCATAATCTTTGTTATTTTCATGTCATTTTTCATGTTTTATATATATATATATATTTAGATAGATAGATAGATAGATGATGTATTATACTAATATTAACAATATACAAGACTCAAGAGCTACATAAGTTAGATATTGTCTTAATCTTTGTTATTTTCATGTTTTGGCCATTGTGCTCTCCGTCTTTCTACAGGTATTTGTAGATCTGGGTCACCTACAACGAATTTTGATTTGAACCCTTTTTTAATCTTCCATTCCTTTGTTTTGGCTTATATTATCGTTGCTTATTATTCACTGGTAGGAATACGCCATTATTCACTAATTCTTTTTCATTTTCTTTCCAGGTAAGTACCAATGAATTTTGGTGTTGACACGAGAAGAAATCATGGAACGGGCAAGTTATGTTTTATTATAATTCTGTCTATATTTCTGAAATGAGGTATTATGTACATTAATTATAATATTCGGACTATTGTCCTCATCTTTGTCAGGACTATTGTCCTCATCTTTGTCAGGACTATTGTCCTCATCTTTGGGTTCAGTTCGACATTCCAACTAGGCTGGAGCGTACAACGGCCGAAATGTTGTAATAAATATGGCGACAAAGATGAGGACAATAGTCCGTATATTGTAAATAATATTTTAATTTCGCTTCGTATGCACATAAATTGAAACAACTGCTTTACTTTACTTTCTTTCACTATAAGGTCAGTTTAAGACCCATTGGAGTGACAGGATGTAATCGATTTCTGTTTTTTCCTCAAATTAGGTCATTTGCAGTGGTGTGCCGTAATAATGAATATTTTCGGGGTGTATGATGAAATTTCTTTGGCCTTGAAAAATATTGCGTCGTCTGTGATTGCGTTAGATTTTTTATCACGCCCAGACATTATTGTCTGCGATAGACGTTACTCCAAGGAAGCGCACGAAAATTGTAACGCTGTACGAACACACTAGCAAGCTTTAATAGTGGGCAAAGCAAAGTACTATAAATTGGCCCGGAAACTCTCCTGATTTAAATGCAATCGAGAATCTGTGGTTAATCTGCAAGGAAAGACTTCGAGGAATGGACATTCGAATTACTAACATGTGCACCAGATCATGATCCATTGAAAAAAGTAAATAACGGAATTATTCGTTATGTTTCAATTAATTTGCACAAGGGTGTATTTGGGAACTGATAACGTCAGGAAGGTTGTTAATGAACATAAGAAATAACGTAGGTGTAAGATAGAACGCTGCCAATTTTGCTTTTTTGTACCTGTCGAACCTACTATTAAGACAGGAGTAAATAATTGTGGCATCGTCATAGATACCTACACCTTTGTGCAAATTAATTATCTGATTTTTTTTTTTCATTTTTTATGGCTTATCAATCTTTTGAGGGTTATTTAAAGCCACATAATACTTTGAGATTGTAAGAAATTTTTTAGAGATAATAATTTTTAATGGTAAATGTTCTGCTTAATTTACTGATACCCGGGATGGGGAGAAGATGGGGATTCATATCTTTGCTAAGGCAAGTTGCACGTAAGTTAATATGACGAACACAACGGGAAATGGAACACGGCTCTCCGATTAACAATTCTATTACACCACCTGGATATTTAAACTTATAGCACCTGCTATTCCGAAGTGGTCACCCATCTAGGTACTGACCAAGCTTGACGTTGCTTCAATATAGAGGTTTATATAGAAAAGAACAGACGATTTCTAGCTAGCTAGCTAGCTAGATAGATAGATAGATAGATACGAACAGAATTAGATAAATAGAAAGAAAGTTGGATAGATACTGATAGGATTTGATAGATAGATAGATAGATAGATAGATAGATAGATAGATACTAACAGAATTAGATACATGGAAAAATAATTGGATAGATACTCAGGGAATTCAATAGATAGATAGATTGATAGATAGATAGATGTTATCAGAAAGAGAATATATTTATGTAGATTAAACCATTTTACAATCCATTATTTTTTTTGCCGTTTATGTAAAACAGTGTACGATTTTTTTGTAGATAATAATGATTTTTCCTAATAGAAGTTTTACTAATTAACCCATAGGTTATAGGGGAAGAAGTGGATTCATACCATTGACTCGTAAGTGAATATAACGAACACGGCTAGAAATTGGAACTCGGTTCTTTGATTTCCAGTTCTGAGCCATTATCCCTTCAACTCCCGCACATCCACGCACCGAGTATTCCCATGCCGTCACTAGTGTAGTTACTGATCGGGTTCGACGTTGCTTAATTCGGGGCTCGTACGAGGATCGGTGTTTCAACGTGACATCGCCGTAAGCTAAAAGAAATAGGTGGGAACAGACCAAGATAGATAGATAAATAGATAGGAACAGATTTAGATAGATCTAGTATAAACAAGATAGATAGATAGATAGATAGATGGACAGACAGACAGATAGATAGATAGATAGATAGATAGATAGATAGATAAAGAGGCTGTAATAGATAGATAGATAGATAGATAGATAGATAGATAGATGGACAGACAGACAGACAGATAGATAGATAGATAGATAGATAGATAGATAGATAGATAGATAGATAGATAGATAGATAGATAAAGAGGCTGTAATAGATAGATAGATAGATAGATAGATGGACAGACAGATAGATAGATAGATAGGTAGGTAGGTAGATAGATAGATAGATAGATAGATATGAACAAACCTAGATAGTTATATATAAACACCCTCAGAAAGAGCGAAAAACGGACAGAAAGAACTGAAATATCTCGAATTCCGTTACACCCAGTAAAATAATGGAAAACGTCGAAAACATCTCGTTCATAAGAAGTACCGATCATCTTATGGCAGCTATTTCCACTTTCAATAACACTTCCAGTTTTGTTCTCTAAATCAGTAGCACTGATTCCCGACCCACCCTCGTTTTTTTTCTTCTCGTCAATCAATAACTGCTTGAAGGAGCTGATGTCTTCTGGTGAACGCCCTCTTTTTTCTTTACGCCCAGGTAGCCTTGCGAGATTTTGACAGACACACAGGACAGGATCAAAGGAAAAGGCTCTTCGATTTCAAGAAGAGGCAACCGTGCTAATTATTCCGCTTCAATCAGAAACGAAATTTTTCTATTAGTGTTTGCTCTGATGACCATCCAAGTCCATTTTGCTTGCATCGTCTTCGTCAACGCTTGAGCGCGTTCGGCGGCCATCTTTTCTTTTTGCCAATTCTCAAGGTTTTGTTTTTCGTTTTTCTTTTTTTTTTTATATGTCGATTTGCGCGCTTATTCTAATTTCTGCATTCTTTTTGGCTTTGATTAATTCTTTTTATTATTTTTTGTTTTGTTTCTTTGGTTGTATTCCGGTATTCCATTTTTTTATTTTTTATTTTTCTCTATATTTCTTTCATTCTTTTCATTATTACATTCTTTTTGTCTTTCGTTTCACTCATTTTTCTTTTCTTTTTGTTTCTCGTCATTGTTTCTCTCCTTCTTTGTCCCTCTCTTCCTTAGGTTTATAGTTTCTGTCTTTCAATTTTCTTTTCTTTATTTTTCTTTTTCTCATAATATTGTTCTTTTTTTTTCTTTATCTTTTCTTTTATAACTTCATTTTCTGTGATTATTTTTCGATTTTTCTCTCGCATATTCCTTTTTTTTCTACTTTATTTGTTTTTTTTTCGTTCCTTTTATTTATTATTTGTCTATTTTTTCCTTCTTTACTTCCCTAGTTTCTTGTTTATTTTATTTAATTCTTTCTTCTTTATTTCTTTCATTCTTTTACCTTGTCTGTGCATTTATTTATTTACCCCTGAAAGACAAAAAGAAAAGAAGTATTTCTTTTATTTTCTTCTTTGATATTTATGTTATGACTTTGCCTTTCTTTCATCCGCTATTTCATTATATTTTTCTTTCATTCCTTCTGTTCCTCCTCCCATCATTTTATTTATAGTTCGTTTTAGTTTAATTAGGATATTGGCGCTACTCAATCTTCCTATATTCATTGTCTGCATGTGTTGTAATCAGATGATAATATATCTGATTTTGTGGCTTACATTATGCAAATTTTAATCAAATTTAGCGCCCCAAATGTACCTGCCTGTTATTTGCGAACGGTTTATTTTATGCAGTTGAAAAAGAAATTATTAGTTCGGTTACCATGGAAATGGCATAGAGAAATAAGGTATAATTTTTTTTTAAATTCAAAGTTTTCCAAGAGATTGAATAAACTTTAATTACATTGTTGAATTTTTGTCTTAAACATATTTTTTGTTTATGATTTAAAAGTTTAAATCTTTTTATTTCTTTCGCTAAGTTTTTTTTATTATTTGCGTTTTATATATATATTAGTTTAACATTAGGATGCGTGTTAAACACTATATGCGCATTATACAGAAAAGTGTCATATTTACGTAGTTTAGTAAACGATCTAGCCTAGCGAATATCTATTAGCTTGAGTCAGAGACGAGTTTCCGTTTCCGGTAAGCAATTGCAATGAAGAATGCGTCATCCTAACTATTACTCATATGTGGTAGTTAAGAATACCTTCACATTTGCATGGCAGATGCAGCGTACACAGTGGATCAAAGAAAGAAACTGATAACTGTAAAATAAATTAGCTTACATTCCTCTGACGTCGTTCGTGCAACACTAAATACATCTTTTTCAATCCGCCGCTCTTGAGTTGCTGCACATGTCACCAGCGTAAAAACTGTTAATATTTAACAGCCCCCTCCCGACGAGGGATGTATGTGGCACAAGGCCGAGTTTACCGTGGATTCTCCGAGCCCGTAGTCTCGGCCAAAAATATTCCCTGTCTACCTTCCCGGATGAAGCTTTGCCCTTCGGCAAAGACTTGTCCATGTTCCTCTCTGCTCAAGGCAGAGAGTTCGAAAGTAATAAACAGTGTGGCACTGTTATATTTAACAGCCCCCTCCACGAGGGATGTATGTGACACAAGGCCGGGTTTACCTTGATGTCTCCAAGCCCGTAGTCTCGGACAAAAATATTCCCTGTCTACCTCCCCGGATGAAACTTTGCCTTTCGGCAAAGCCTCGTCCGGATTCCTCTATGTTCAAGGCAGAGAGTTTGACAGTTGAACAAGCTCGAACACTGTTTCGCAACGTAAAAACTGTTAATATATAAAACGTGGGATGTAAGTGGCACAAGGCCGAGTTTACCTTGGGTTTTCCGAGCCCGCAGTCTCAGCCAAAAGTATTCCCTTAGAACCCGCATAAACGTACATTCCCGGACGAAACTTTGCCCTTCGCTAAAGCCTTGTCCGGGTTCCTCTCTGCCGAGGCAGAGAGTTTGACAGTTGAACAGGCTAGATCACCCTTCTCACTGCTTCAGCCATCTTTTATCATACCATCACCACGGCCGAATGACCAATTAGCATTCTTCGCTTTTGTCGTCTGTTACCCAATCAAATGGCATCCTCCAGTACGATCAATAAGCACGCTACCTGCTACTGGTCAAACTACGGTAAGCTGTACGAAAGCCACCGTTACAGAATATACACTTTTGGAATAATCTAACGTGAGGTGGGCAGATGCATACCATTTTAAGGGAACAAAATGTCGCTGTTACGTCTCTTGTATTGAGGTAAGGAAGTTATTTTCTTTTGCACCAGATGCAAGCCACTCTAACTCGCTTGCTTCTACGTAATTGTTCTCCACAACAAGACAAGGCCACATGCGGCAAGAATTGCATAGGAAAAATATTTAGAACTCTGTGGTTCTATTCTTATTTACTTGCTATATTCACCTGATCTTGCATCAATGTTCCTCGAACGTTGAAAATGATCCAATGGATGAGAAAAATTCTCAAATATAAATCATAGTCAAGAATTCGTCGCAAAAAATTATACGTCAAAATTTGCGTAATTTTAATCAAAAGGTATCGAAAAGCTGCTGGCTAAGTGAAAATAACTCACTTCAAATAATGAGGAATATACGAGTTCTGAATAAAAACTGTCGTGGTTATTGCTATGGTAACGGTGTCAAAGTACGTAGAGTGAAGCCGCTTGGCACAGATTGACCTTGGAATCTGTCAGCATGCTCACAAAATTATAACGTTCTTGCTTACGTTATTTATAGTAGTGCTTGGAGGGAAAGTTTGTAAAGTGTAGTCGTATCACTACATCACAGATTCATCATCAATGACCATGGTTAATAGAGTAGATTTTAGACATGCGCAATCTTTACCCGACCCGACAACCACCATAATCAAAATCAAATCCCACTTGAAAGGAAAAAAAATTGAAAATGCCGAAGAAATCCAAGAGAATATAACGAGGCAGCGGCTCGCTATCTAAAAATAAAAAAAAAAGAAAAGACTTTGATCAAACCTCGCATAATTGAATAAAATATAATTGTATGTTATATTTGAAGAACAATTTGAATAAGCAAAGACAAAAATTATTCAGGACTCAGCCTCGTAGTAGATATATAATAGGTGTAACATTTATAAAAATCGGAAATTATTGATGTTTTTTTGTATCATTTTAAAAAGGGGATCTTATTCATAATATCGATACAGTGTACAAATATTTACTTCACCGAGATATTTCTAAAAAGATTTACTCTGTGTGCATGCACGCAAATTCATAACGCTATCTTTCCCAAGTCCGACAACCATTATAATCAAAATCAAATCGCACTTGAAAGGAACAAAATTTGAAAACGTCGAGGAAATCCAAGAGAATGTGACAAGGCAGCTGCTCTCTATCTCCAAAAAAAGAGTTCCAGTAATGCTTCCATCAATGGAATGGAAACGTTGCTTCAGAAAAGGAATTAATTCGAAGGAGATTAAATGCAGAATTGATAGTTGTTGTAGTTTTATTTTTATAGCACCAGTCGCGATACTTTTTGATTAGACCTCGCATAACTGAATAAAATGTAATTGTATTTTATATTTGAAGGAAAATTTGGATAAGCAAAGACGGGAATCATTACGGACTCAACCTCGTAGCAGATTTTTAATATGTTTAACATTTGTAAAAATCGAAACATATTGATTTTTTTTATTCATAATCAAAGAGGTTTGGAATGTTATAATCATTGGGGGTGGCTTTGATTCATAATATCGATACATTGTACAATTATCCCTGATATTTTACAGTTATGCAAGTGAAATCAAACATTTTTTTCTTTCAAAAATACTTCATTTAAATAAAGTACAAATGTTTACATTAATTAATGAAAATATATATCTGTTAATTCTTCATTTAGGATAAATGATTATAATGAAAATTCTTTCACCGAGAAATTTCTAAAATAACTTTAAAAAAATATTTTAAAATTCAGTAAAAAAATTTCAAAAAATCGGTATATATCAATGTTCTAAGAACGTATACAAATTTTGCATTTACAAATAGGTCCAATAACTGTAAAAATTACTGGGAAAATGTTACACCTTATAGATATTATGAAAAATGACCCCCATTTAAATCAATAACAAAAATCAGTATTTTTCTATTTTGACCACAGCCGTTGTCTGGAGGTCAAATGAATTCTAATCTACAAGAATTATGTTTAAAGTACTAATGGGAATTATATCAACTAGACATTCACTGTTCTATAAAAAGTAACTCCACATGAGTCAGGTTAGCTTTCGCTCTGGCAAGGGTGTAATGGTGATTTAACCACAGGAAATAGCTCTCCAATAGGAAATAATATAGTGAATTTCTAAGCCCGACTTAGATGCGGTACAAGGCCGAAAGTATGGGACACCTAGTGAGGATCGAACTCACTACTCAGTCGTAATTGATCTAGCAAGACAAGCTTTCTAACCATTACCCTACGTCAAGGTACCCCCAATAGAAAATGATATATCAGCTACGTGAAGCATGCAACAGCATATCATTGCGACAATAAAGACTTCCTCTTGCCATCCTTTAGAAAAGCCTTCCAAACTCTGAATCCATTGAATGACAAGACATCCTAAAAAAACTGTATCGGTCGTATAGGTCAGGTCAGGACCTCAATAGGGGGACATTTCAAACCTCTTCTGGGCTTTCTAGACTATGCCCTCTGCTTATACAAGCACAGATATGAAGAAATGGGCACTTATCACTTAAACATTCCATACCGTAACCCAAATGGATCTATTAATAGTAAAGAAAAAAAGAAGCAATCCTGCTTTCCCTCGTGAGACCAATGTGCAAAGGATGAAGTGTCTATTCTGATGATATAGGTATTCTTAGTTGGGGGGAAAAATGCCCCTATGCCGATTGATATATAAAAGCCCAGGAAGTGGAAATAGTAAATACTAAACCTCGATGGATGGATCAGTTTCATCAATTTTAGGATAGAAGATCAAGAAACATAGAATAGGTTAATCTAGAAGTATATCGCTATCTATAAAAGTCAGTATGTGTGCGCGTGTGTGTAACGGATGAACGTCCGCAATTTTCGACGGATTTGCACCAAAATTCGCATGCACATGCTCCAAGTTACTTGGATGGCCAAGGCCGACTTTGTATTTCCCAACTCCCATCGATAGTGGAAATAATCGATATTTTCATGCTTCTACGGCAGTTTTCATGTCGTTTGTGGCCATTTTCTACTGGCCAGAATTAGAGCCTCTAGCTGGCTGCCACGAATAGGCAGGAAGATACTATTGGCCAGCGTGAGAGCCAACAGCTGGCTAACACGAATGTTAACTAGCATGCTAACATGCAAAAATATCGATAGCTGCATTCGTCACAAGTGGGAAAAATTTAAATCTCCATGGCACTTTACTCCAATTGGCTCATTCGCTTGCTTAAACTCAACGTTGATTCTGATTCCGCAGAACTGGGTTGGGTGTGAAAAAGTATTTGTTGTTAACATTCTTTTTTCATTCGGTTTTTCCAGAATTTTTGTTTATTTTGTTTAGTTCTTTTTTCGTAACGGATTTAATGTTTAGTACAGAGCTTAGAAAAAATTTGCAGTGTGAGATGGGCACGAAGTAAGGCATGTAGCAACATCAGCACGGCAAAGGGCATTCCTTTAAAGGCAAGGATGGTCAAAAATATTTTAAGTCAAGTGATAGTGATTGCTGTATGTCGTACGATTTTTGAATCAAGCACGTGCAACGCCGGACCATGCTGGTAGTATATATATATATATATATATATATATATATATATGTTTACCGCATTTTTTATTATTTTTTTTCTCAGTATGTCTTCTGGCTTCTTCTTCATATATTTATATATATATATATATCATCAACATGTAAAAAAATTAAAATAATGAAAACCCTAATAACGAAAATAACCTACAATCAATAATATTATGTACGAACACGCCCACAATGTACTGTGTTCGGAAAATAAAATATCCCTATAAGTAGCAAAAATAAAATCAACCTTGACGGCTAAATGTATAGCCGAAAGCGTTCGTTTCTACACATTCTGTGTTCAGAAAAGAAAATACCTGTTGAAACATAAGAAAATTTAAATAAAAATCTTAATTTGTGTCGTTTTTAATGAAACATGTATAAACGAAGGATTGCTGCTAAATAAATAATATATATATATATATATATATATATATATATATATATATATATATATATATATATATATATTCTGAAAACATAAATGAAACAATGAGAATAGTTTAATATTGATCATGCAATGTCATCTTCGCGTGTCTCTTTAAAATGTTTTCTACTTCCCTTAGCATTGTCTGATTGAATTAGACATTTCATTTGGTGCTTGCTTTTTCTTAATCCTGGTTACTGAGCCTTCTATCAAAGAGCGATATTCTGAGCGAATGCATCCACCTGCACCCGCTAACAATGGATTCCTGGCCAACGTCTTTGAGAAGACAGTCGTTCAGCAGGAGTAAGACGCCTTTGACATGCTGAAGAGCACATATTTAATTTCTGCGGTGATCCTTATCGCTTTGCTAGCAGAAAAAGCAAAACATGCACTTTATTTTATCCGTAAGCAAGAGTATATTTCGGTAAGCACTAATCCGCATCGAACCTTGACATTTCGTTTTCGGGCAAGTCATCCTCACGCTGTCTGTCTATTCACAGAGAAAATTCAAGCAGAAAAGTGGGGGGGATCTGTATCACCGCTATTTTTGTAACATTTGTATATCTTTTAATGTCATGACTTTTAAAAATATAGGTGGTTATGAAGCTCCACAACATCTTTCACTTTAATATCTCTGAACAGCAATGAACGATCTTGTGAATAATAGTTTCCCATTTCCGTCTCCACGCTTTTGAATTGAGTGTTCTTCTAGTCTGGTCTCTACCAAAGATATATAGAACAGTCTGCCCGATTATTTTAACCGTAGCTCGATGTTAAAGAGATGTATTCATGCTTTTTGTAAAACTGCCAGTACAAAATAAATACAACGGCTTTAGCCAGAATCTGAATTCTGTCTGCCAATTTCATTTGTCAAGCTATCTGATCGACCCCGTCAATTTTGCCAGTTGTTCACCCAATAGAAATCTCAAGAGCCACACGAAATATATGGTTATTGATTGAGGTTGATGTACGTTAAAATGAAGTAATAAGGGCAGACTATGAGAAGATGTAGAAAAGATAAAGTTTAACCCTATACTTGAAGAGGTAAAGATGGTAGTGACCAAGAAATCACCCTCACGGAAGTTTGTTCCATAAACTGGAGCGCTTTGGAAGAAGTTGCTCGAATGGAAATTCCTTATGATTACCTGAATCAAAAAGCAATGGATATGATTCATTCCGTAGGATGTGGCATAGTGGCGTACACTGCTAGCGAAGCGGTCATGTTTACACTGTAACAGCAGCAAGAAAACTGGGGCGATCAAGCTCATACTTCGGTCACGCGACCACTATAGTTGCTCGAATGGAAATTCCTTATGATTACCTGAATCAAATAGCAATGGATATGATTCATTCCGTAGGATGTGGCATAGTGGCGTACACTGCTAGCGGAGCGGTCATGTTTACACTGTAACAGTAGCAAGAAAACTGGGTCGATCAAGCTCATACTTCGGTCACGCGACCACTATAGCACCAATTATAAGTATCCATGAACAGGCAGCCGTGTGACAAAAATAAAAATATGTTATGACGAAAATGCTTATAATATATGACTTAACAACCTTAAATGCTTATAATATATGACGTAACAACCTAATATTTACCTGAGCGGTATAAGGTACCGATTACTTTTCTTTAGCGATGGTTGTAGTTTAAGGTGAACTTGGGTTCCAATAAACGGTCAAGGCACGGAGCCCCCCTCTGAGAGAACAACTATTTTTCATGACAGTCGATCATGGGCAATGCGAATTCTATTACATTTTCACCAATTCGAAAAACAAACTTAATTTCTATTTACATTATTCGGCCTATTGTCCTCATCTATTGTCACCATATTTATTACAACGTTCCGGCCGTTGTACGCTCCGGCCTTCTTCAGGTGGTTGGAATGCCCAACTGAAGCCTTTATTTCGCTCACTGGGGTAGACTGTTCTAGTTCCACGTGCCATGGTTTATGGATGTCAGTTATCAGTTATCTCCTGTTAATTTTCCCTCTGAAAGTTCTCCACTGCTTTAACCGTGTATTAAACTCACACTCCTGTCACTGGATCTGACCAACGCCTTTATCCACTGTGCCATGTATCCTTGAGGACAGTGGAGTACTTAGAGAGGAGAATTAACAGTTAATCATATTGAGGGACAATAAACTAGAAGATTAATCATTTGTTAATCTGTTGGTGAGTTCAATCCCAGCGCCCAGTAGTATAGGATCAAACTCAGTGAGAACAATAGTGCTAAAACCTCGTACAGACAATTAAAGCTGCACTCCTTTTGTTACCTTTCTCTGTATTCTTAGTCACTTTTAGCTGACTCTATTTTAGCATGATAATTATTTTCACATTTTTGTCTTTGTATTTTCTATGTTTACATACGAGTATTTCCCTCCTCTTCCTCCTCCTCCATCTTCTTCCTTTTTCTAAATTTTTGCAATTCTTCCTCTTGTACTTCTTGAATACAGTCTTCATCGTCTTTTCTAATTCTTTATTGCATCTTTGTCTTTCACTGTTTCTTCTTCTTCTTCTTCTTCTTCTTCTTCTTCTTCTTCTTCTTCTTCTTCTTCCTTTCTACTTTTCACCCTTCCTCTCCTCCTCCTCCTCCTGATTCTTCATCTTCTGTTTCTCTTCTTTCTATTTTTCTTCTCCCCTTTCTCCTCCTTCTTCTGTTCTTTCTCTTTTTTCTTCTTCATTCTTTTTATGTTTTGCTAATTCTTCCTCTTCTACAATTTCGTCTTCTTCTCTTCTTTTTTCTTTTACACTTTCTTCTTCTTCGCTTTCTACTTCTTCTTCTTCTTCTTTTTCTTCTTCTTATTCTTCCTCTTTTTCTTCTTCTTCTTCTACAACTACTTATGGACTTCCTTCTCCTTTTTGTCCTCCTCATTTGCTCTTCTTCTTGTAAATCCATAAAGAACTTCAAACTTGGAATTTTCCGTTCCATTGTTTTGCGTTTTCTTTTCTTAAAGGAGATTATTTCGCTTTCTCAAAGAAAAAGGGATTTTCTTCAATTCTTATTATTATTTTTATTATTATTATTATTTCGTTTGACGTCTCCTGATAATCCTTGCATGGCCAGCAATCCAACTTTTATATCCTTCGCTTGAAGACGCACTAACACAAACATACATATTCACTTGCACACAAAAAAGGGACACACAGTTTTACACTCACATACATACGCGCACATGCACAGACAAATTATCATAGCCTCCCGAACAACCATTTACAGACAGATACATGTACAGACATTATCAAACACGATACACTCCCATATAAAACATATAACGACAAATTTTATATTGCTTTCTTAAATAGACGCAAAATATAACAGCGTTATCTATTGAACAATGTTAATGAAATCTTAGAAGTGACCTTAAATTTTACACCGTGATTTATTTTTCGGCCATTCAGTAAACTGCAGTATATTTATTTTACAATCTAGGAATATATTTAAAGCTAAATGTATTTCTTCATGGTATTTCTTCTGATGAAATTTCAGAACATTCATCTGTGGCACCTAGACTTTATAAATTTAATTGCAGTACTAGATTGGCGGTAAGGTCTCACCCTATTACACTTAAAATGGCTAGATGTAACCGTAAGTTCTATGCAAACAGTTTCTTTTCTTGCACTTCTCACTTGTGGAACTCTCAACCGGCTTCTTGCTTTCCAAGCAACTGTGATCTCCAAAAATTTAAATTCAATGCCAATTGTTACCTAGTGCCTTTTTAAAAAGTAACTGTCGAGAATATGAGTAACGTGCCTTAGTATCAAAGAGACACAACATTATGAGGAAGCAACCATAGTCCAACAGAAATTATTACAAAGATTTAATTCGAATCACCTGAAGATGTAACAATGCTTAAAGAATAACAGCTAATGACGTAGATACAAAATTTGACTACAGCTATAAAAATTGAATTTATAACAATTTAAAAGTGGTACGTGTCCACCTGTAGGCGACTAAGGTTTTCCAAAAAAACAATGTGAGAGGGTTGCCTTAGTATAGCTTTTCTGCGCCTTTTCTATAAATATTTCCAAGGTAATTGTCCTCTTTAGTACTTAGACTCTCCGAATTTGAGCAGAGTACTAGATTGGCGGCAAGTGCTCATTCTATTACATTTAAAATGGCTAGATGCAACCGTAAGTTCTATACTAAGAATTTCTTCCCTTGCACTTCTCACCTGTGGAAATCTCTTCTGGCTTCTTGTGTTCCAGTCAATTTTGATCTCCAAAAATTTAAATGCAATGTCAATTGTTATCTTCTGCTTTCATAATATCTATTCTTTTATTGTTCTCCCTCCTTAATAATACTTCTTTATATTTTTCCCACTCATTAAGCCCCTGTGTGTTAGTTGCTTTGTTGCCTTGCTTGGGGTGAAATGATTAGTAAAGTAATAATAATAATAATAAATATGGACAAAAGCAAATTAAAGCTAAATGTATTTCTTCCTTGACGATATTGTTGAGAAAATATGTTGAAAATTTCTTTATAAAATAATCTAGGTGAATGGAAAATGATTTTTGCTCGGTTAATCTTGATTTTTGTTGTACTTTTTATATTTCCTATATTATTTCATAACTCCAGTATTATTTATAAGTCTTATATTATTTATAATTCCTATATTAAACCTATGATCAACTTCACATTTGTAATTTAAGAAAATTGCTTCACTTTGCTGTGCCAGACAATGTTTCTCATCTGAATCGATCTTGCATATTTATAAATCTACCCTTTGTTGGTGCATTGAATATTGCTGCCATATCTGGTTTGGTACCCTGGATGTATAATGTAAAGATTCTTCACAAAATCCAAAGAAGGGTCTGCAATGTAATCGGTTCTGATCTGGCATCTCGACTTCAGTCATTTTCTTACCAATGCCACGTGACTTCCCTTTTTCGTCTGTCTTCTTAATTTCTCTACTTTTATTGTTTTTGCTCCTGGAATTTGATCTTCAAAAATTTAAGTGCAACATCAGTTGTTATCTTCTGCTTTCATAATATCTATTCTTTTATCGTTCTCCCTCCTTAATAATGCTTCTTCATATTTTTCTCACTCATTAAGCCCCTGTGTATTGCTTTGTTGCCTTGCTTGGGGTGAAATGATTAGTAAAGTAATAATAATAATAATAAATATGGACAAAAGCAAATTAAAGCTAAATGTATTTCTTTTTTTACGATATTGTTGAGAAAATATGTTGAAATTTTTTTTATAAAATAAACTAGGTGAATGGAAAATGATTTTTGCTCGGTTAATCTTGATTTTTGTTGTACTTTTTATAACTCCTATATTATTTCATAACTCCAGTATTATTTCATAATTCCTATATTATTTATAATTCGTATATTATTTATAATTCCTATATTATTTTATAATTCCTATATTATTTATAATTCTTATATTATTTTATAACTCCTATATTATACCTGTGATGGCCTCCACATTGGTAATTTACCAAATTTTGTTCACTTCGCCGTTCCAGACAATTTTTCTCATCAGAATCGATCTTGCACATTTATAAATCTACCATTCGTCCGTGTATTAAATAATGCTGCCACATCTGGTCTGCTGCTCCGTCTAAAGAGCCTAAAGATTCTTGACTAAATCCGAAGAAGGATCTGTAATATAATCGATCCTAACTTTACATCTCGACTTCAGTCAATATATTTCAACCTTGAAAATGACAAAATGTATAGCTGAAATGGCTCGGAAAGAAAGAACATTTGTACAATTTTTATATAATTTATCCTCCGTAAAGAGAAAAATATAAGATTATGTGAGAAAATATAGAAAACTAAATCAATGCATCTTGTCTGCCATATTCAGTGACATGTGCATGAAAGAAAGATTGCTGGCTAAATACACAGATATATATATATATATATATATATATATATATATATATATATATATATATATATTATAAATCAATTGATTTAAAATATGTTTTTTCCGCTACACAGTTCTAACTATGTTTCAAAAATGGAAGCTAAAAGCCACGAATTTAATTTTGCAATTAAATTGAAGACATTAGTTCCATTTCATCCTCAAGCGAATTTTGGAGTAACTTTTAAAATTACTGGGTTTTAAAGACACAGCTAAAATCACGTTTCCATGGTTACAGATAAATCTACTTCAACTGGACAAGGGATGCCTGGGTTTTCCTTATGTCTGCATCATTGTATCGGTTATTAGCTACATTTTGGTAAGGGGTAGGGATATATATATATATATATATATATATATATATATATGTGTAAAAGCTGTATTTTGATCTCAAATTTATAGTTTATAAATTGCAATCTGTTTTAAGATAGAAACATTGGGTTATGTGCATTACAAAAGAAGATAATTATGGAACCAATGAATATTTACGCTATTTACATTATACTGACTATTGTCCACATCTTTGTCGCCATATTTATTACAACTTATCGGCCGTTGTACGCTCCGACCTTCTTCAGGTGGTTGGAATGTCAAACTGAACCCTTTATTTCGTTCACTGTGTTAAACTGTTCTAGTTCCACGTGCCATGTTTTAATGGATGTCAGTATATCAGTTATCTCCTGTTAATTCCCCTCTGAAAGTTCTCCACTGCCTTAACCGGGTATTGAACTCACACTCTTTGGGTCCTGTCACTGGATCTAACTGGCGCCTTTATCCACTGTGCCATGTGTCCTTGAGGACAGAGACAGACAATTAATATTTGTTCTGAAAAATAATTACTTTTCAGCAAACTGCGTGATGTACTTACGTTTTTAAAGATATTATCTTAAAGGTTTTTCCGTAATTAAGGCTACAGTTATTTGCTAGAAAAAATGGCTGACACTGCACAATTATCTACATCTATATGTAAACATCATACATAGTATACTAACCTTTACGAATAATCTAATATATTTCCTGAACAGATTTTTGGTTCCCGCTCAAAGCTTCTTTACTTCCGGTCGGACATTGAGCGGTATCTGTGTATTTCTTCATCCCTTCTCTTCCTTGTTTAAGCGTTCGTTTTGCACCTAAATCCATATATCTAAAACAAAATTCCAGCGTTTCCCTATAAAATAATACCGGATTAGATAAGACGATTAATCTCCATAGAAATGCTAGCATTAAACAATTGAATCGTGCAAAAGCCTCGTTAATCCAATAATATATTATACACTCTCATTTGGATCAAACGTTTTCTCCGTTTATCTGTGTGCCGCTTTTTCTTTTTTTTTTCTTTTCAGACAATAGCATTCTGTAACCTTTGGTTCGAAACGAACGTAAGCAATTGTTTATATTGATAAAAGCATAATGTAGTATGATTTCAGGAATTTTAAGCAAAATTTCTCTGAGATGCTACATTGGAGACATATGGAAAAATTTTGTTTACTGTACAAAATTTAATAATGGCCGATAACACATACGTATTGAAAATATGTAGCGGAAACAAGAGAAAGAAAAGAATGATATTTAATACAAAAGAAAATAAATTAGGCGTTTACCGGTTGTCGTTCCTCAGCCGTTAGAACTTGATCGAGGTATAAAGTAACAAATGTTCCGTCTATATTCCTGAGATGAGGTATTATGTACACTATTTATATTATTCGGAGGAGTGTCCTCATCTTTCCCGCCCTATTTATTACAACTTTTCGGCCATTGTACGCTCCGGTGTACTTCTCCTGAGCCGACCAAGCACAGAAATGAATATGTGAACCAGTAATAAGGAGTACCATAAAAAAGCGATAATAACAAAAAAAAATTGAAATATGAGCTCTGGTAAAAACATACATGATAACAGCTAAAATTGCAATATAAGCACTGGTAAAAAATGGTTGCTGAAGACATTAGGTTTATAATACACAAAAATTCATACACAGATGTTCTCAAGGAAGTGTGGCATAGTGGATAAAGGCGTTAGTTAGATCCAGTGACAGGACCCAAAGAGTGTGAGTTCAGGCAGTGGAGAACTTTCAGAGGGAAAATTAACAGGAGATAACTGAAAACTATTAAACATGGCACATGGAAATAGAACAGTCTTACCCCAGTGAGCAAAATAAAGGGTTCAGTTCGACATTCTAACCACCTGAAGAAGGCCGGAGCGTACAACGGCCGAAACGCTGTAATAAATATGGCGTCAAAGATGAGGACAAGAGTCCGAATAATGTAAATAATAAACATATGTTCCGACTAAAAAGATAAAGAGAGAAACTTTATTAGCAGTATACTAAATGTGGAATATCTACACGCTGATCACATTGCCCTAGACGCCATTACTTCAGTTTACAAAGGGAAGGCTGCTTGGACTTATAGAAAATAGTCTCGAGTACTTTAATTTGGAATTCAAAATGAGATATTTATAACACGTGAAATATGTTCTAACGGTAACCTGGAAACATGGTGAGAAATTCTCCTTTCAAGAAGTGGCGTTGCCGTAAGAAAATTGATAATCATGACATTTTATTGAACTATTCGGGAATGAATAAAATCATTTCATGAAGTTCTGAATTCTACATTGGAGTTATATGGGAAAATTTTATTTACTGTTCAAAATTTAATAATAGCCGATAACACATACATATTTAAAATATATAGCGAAAACAAGAGAAAGAAAAGAATGATATTTAATAGTTTTTTTTTTAATTTTGCTGAAATATTTTTTTACGTTTGTCATTGAATTAAAGTAAACATACGTACACACAAACGTATATTGGAATGTCTGAACGCGTTAACAAATGCTTGGGGAGTTGAGTTACTAAAGGGAAATAACTGAAACTGAGATATCCAGAAAAGGCATGGCACGTGGAACTAGATCAATACACCCTGTGGACTAAATAAAGAGTTTGGTTCGAAATTCCAACGTATATCACCTGAAGATGGCCGGAGCGTACAACGGCCGAAACGTCGTGAATATCAGAATAAAGATGAGAACAACAGTTCGAACAATGTAAATAGTGTAAATACACAAATGTGTTGCCTTTGGGGGCCATTTATTTCTTAAACATATATTCTAATAAGTGTAGCATTTAAAATAAACAATTTAGATTTGAAATTCACTCACTCCGACGACAGCGTAACAACAAATATCGAAATAGCTTAGTACGGAAAATAGAGGTTTACACTGAGTCAACATGTAATGCGACTAATTTTGCTAATAACGTTTACTTTCATCCCGACGAGTACACATTACGAGTAAATAATCACCATTTTTTTTCTGTCTTATGAGACATCAATTGCATGGTTCTTTTTAATGCGCGTAATAGAGGATGTAAAATGTGACACCGAAATCCGAAAACGCATTGGAATAGAAAAATGCCTTCCAAAGGCTAAGCAATGTACTAAAAAAACAGAAAAAAAAATCGGAATAAACAAGTAAAAGATTACTGAACTGCTATGCAATATCAATCAATCAATCAGGAAGATGGCTTCATGAAATCATCGACAGCACGTTTAGAAATTATACCACGGGTTAATCTAAGCATTATCAGCGAAATTTCGAAGGCAGTCGATGGTTTACTAGCACGAAATCAGAAGTCATCGTGACCGAGCGGACTCGCCTGGTTAAAAAAAGTTGATCACTCCAGATGCACCTTGTCTCAGAAAATATAATTAATTTCCGCTTAACGTAGTCGCAATATAAGCTACAAGTGAACACTGTTCTTGAGCAGGCGTCTGCAACAGGGATTTTCTAGCTGCCGTAGCAGATGTGTGTGCTCGGAAACCTCTAGCAGGCCATTATAAAACTAAACATATATCAAAATGCTGATACCTTGATTTAAATACAGGTATCAAGTAGAACTCGGACATACGATCCATCGCTAAAGATGCTGGAAAAATGGTCCCCTGTACCGCAAGAGCCAGATCAGACCGAAAATGAAGCACCGTTGTTGTTCATGGAGAGGAGCTGCACAGTCTTCACTTTACAGTTTCGATGGAGTCCCAAAGCGTATCCACGTCCTTGTGGGTGACAAATTTTTTTCCACCCTACAACCACTTTTCCGACAGACGAAATGTCGCAAGTCTCTTTCTGTTCTATCGCTTATTCCATAGAAAGTGCTCAGGCGAGCTGCATTCATTAGTTCCACCAGTTCTAAATATCATGGCTAAGATCCGCCATCCTACGTACATTATAGCGAACCAGTCCCTTCGTATTCCATTAGTGAGATGTAAGTTCTACTCGAGCAGTTTCTTCACGCTAAACGCTGATTTCTGGAATCGACTCCAAAGAGAATGTTTCCCCGATCACTATAATCTTAACCACTTCAAAACCCGGATTAATTGTGCTTCATATTTTCATATACTGTGCCTCTTACTCTGTTATCCTCTACCTCGATTGGCTCTCGTGCATTGTAAGGGGTGAATACCATTGTAAAATAAAAAATAACATCATCTTCATCTAAAATTTGGGTAGGAATTTCTATTTTATTTTATCAAACCAAGCCTTAAGTGGAATTAGTACATACGATCCATCGGTAAAGATGCTGGAAAAATGGTTGGTTCCAAGGATCCAGTAAGAACATCGCAAACCTCGCTGCCCTATCTCTATTTCCATGGAAAGTGTTCAGATGAACTACACTCCTATCAGTCTTAACCTTCACGACAAAGACCCACCATGCCACGCACATTCTAGCCAACAACCCTCATTCCCTTAATATTCCTCTGGTGAGAGGTAAGTTCTACTCGAGTACTTTCTTCACACAGATCACTACCTTGTGGAACCGACTCCCAAGAGGTAGCTTCCTCGATCATTACAATCTTAACCAGTTCAAGTTTAGGGTAAACCCTTGTCATATCCGCTGAACAATGATTATTAATCTGTAACCCTTTACTGCGAGTGGACCGCGGGTCTTGTTCAGTAAAGCATACACTAACT
>CAHIKZ030003505.1:382500-465000 GCA_903632075.3 Acanthosepion pharaonis
ATCTGATACTCACAGGTCAGATTGAATGGAAAAGGAACAGAGAAAGACGCAAGTAAGCTTGAGTAAATATTTGGTGGAACAAGGTTTAGGAGAATATAACAAAAAGAGAAAAATATTAGAAGCTACAAGGGATAGGAAGTTGTGGAGAGTCATGATCACCCACATCCTGAAGGGACACGGCGCATAGATGAGATGACTGTTTACGCAGATGCCAAAGACTAGCAGTACTTGTATCTAATCTCATCCCTTGAAAAGGGGAAGTTAATCATAAGCATATTATTAAAATGATTTTGTAACTGATTTTTTAAAAGCACATATTCGTTACAGTTCAAATGTATTGAACACTAATCGATATCTGAAGTAAATATGGAGTAAGGTACTGGTTATTCAAAATGAAATAAAAGCAGCTCAACCTATGCAGTAAGAATTCTGGGGCACATAATGAGGAAGGAAGGATTGGAAAATCTGATACTCACAGGGCAGATTGAAGTCAAAAGAAACATAGGAAAACAACGCATACTTATTGAGCTTGAGTAAATGGATGTCGGAACAGGGTTTAGGAGAAATAGCAAAAAGACAAAATTAATTAAGAGTTACAAAGGATAGGAAGTTGTGGAGAGACATTTTTTTGGTATATTCTATATTTTATTCATCGGTAACGCCGCCTTAAACCCACTGCTTTTTATTTCATACTAACAAAAACAAATGCATTTAATTATTTTGAAAGCTTTTTCGACTGTAGTGACCTAAGGCGAAATGTACCTCATGTAAGTTCCCAATAAATCTCCATATAAAACCTTTTTTCTCCTGACAACGGGGATATTGTTTCACGTCGACATGACTAACACTAGAATTTCAGGAATATCTCTTCTTAACATTGGTAATACATTTATCTTGCCTCTCATCTCAGTTCTTAACAAGACCCTGCTTCGAGACGAAAAAAACAAATGTGTTTATTTATTTATTTATTTTACCAGAGACACTCAGCCTTTAACTTCCTTTACGGAACAAGCGCTGACGCTCAAAGTAATCTAACCTTTGGCCCCAAAATTTCTACTTTATCAGTAGTTAGGTAAGACATATCCGACTCTGGAACGTACTCCTATAAACTAGTTGCTTCTGGATAAAAAGTCGTTTATTTTATGCAATTAATATTTTAACGCGACATCCTTTTATAGCGATCATCATCACACAGGCACACATACATACCTATACAAATTCAAATTTCAATAACAATCATTCGTTGGATAGAAATCAACGCTACTGTCTTATGCGACAATTTTGAAATCGCTATATTTTCGTATAGTAGATTTTATGCACTTTTGGGAGAATCGGTTCCCAGAAATCTGGTCAGTTTCGACCAATCGAGTTGTCTGCACGTGAAGAGTGATTCTTCCCGCGCAGCACTTCTGATCCAATGATCACCTATAAAAGCAAGAAAAAAAGTGTAGACACACCAGTGAGACTTCAGCTGCCACAGAAATCCACGACAGTTGAAGCTATGCGCCGATCTTATCACTCTACACTCGCAAACTGCATATTCCTTTACACTTACATAATTTTTCCTCTTGCACAGCAAAACTGTTAAAAAACACATTTATTACAAACTATTAACTCTTTTTTTTCTTTTCTTTTTGATAGACAATGATAGTCAAAGAAAGACAACTTTCATCTTACTCATTGCATACTTTTTCTTACACATTCTTTATTGTATGAATTGTTGAATACAATTTTTATATATAATGATACCTTTGGCTTGTTATTTCTTCATATCAGTTTGGTTTCCTAATCAACATTAAATAAATGTGGTGGAAGTCCGCCACACTTTCTTTTGTCAATGGTTTTAATTCGCCAGTGTAAATTAATTGAGAATAAATTTACTAAATTTGGACATTTGAAATTTCTAGGACACATAATGAAACTTCCAATGGCGCGCCCTGGAATCATCCTCCGTCGACTAATTCTACAATTGTGAGATCCGAAAGCCTAGTTTCATTGTCAGTAATCTAAGAAATTGGTCAAGCACCTATTTTACCATAATTATCGGAAATCATTATATTATAATGATGATTTCCGACTCGCTTCACAAGGGGGCACCTAACCAGTTTCATCCCCACAACTGGGTTTTAAAGCCGGAGTGGCATCCAATCACGCTTAGCGTGTTTTGGGTAAATAGATTTGAGGGAGATCATCCCTCTCCAAGTTATAACGCAGCCGATGGCCCTCAATGAACTTGAAGATTTACTTTGATCACGGACACCTAGTCCTTGATCCCATCGAGAGAAGTCATCGTCCTGGGCGTTGCTTTTAGTCTAGGTAGCCCTCCTTCCAACTATTTAACACCGCACACTATGCATACATAGCTATGCAGCCGTGTCTATCCTATTGTGCTAGATGGCCGATGGACTTTACAAGGTTCATCTAACCTTTGAGAATTTTTTAAACTTTTTTTTTAAATAATTTCTCTCCTTTAGCAACAATTTCTTCCAAAGTGGGACTTAATATATATTAAAGACAACATCCAGCTAAATCCCGTCTTCGGTACGACGATAAACTACATCCGTGTCCTGGGTAAGACGATAAAATCCGTCCGACAGCAAGGCTTCTGATCAGGAGATTTTAAGAGCATGGGGCCGCCTCTTAATTGCTGGTGTTCCCATGTCCACCCTTCCCGGGGTGGTAGCACCTGTTAATGTCCCAGCTTTGGGCAAATTGTTAATCCCCAAACTGGGATCAAATAATATGAAAGTGTAAAAATAGTTTTTAATACCAGCAATGCTTTGTAAAAAATTATTACGAGTAATAAATTATTACAAACAATACATTATTACCGGCAATAGATTTTAGAAAAAAAATTTCCATCTATACATTAAGAAAAAATTAACAGCAATATACTTTTGAAAAAAATATTACCAGCAATAAAAATCTTGCCGGCATTAAATAACCCATCGAGGTTTATATGCCATAAAGCAAACCAAACCAAACCAAACCAGACCAAACTAACTAGATCACAGCTGCTTGGACTCATCCTGGATATTACTACAATATTACGCGAACAGAAAAAGGGCATTGCAGGACACTTCTGGCTTGCAAAACAAGAACTTGCGAGTAGTTTCCACCTCTACACACCTAGCCATGGAGCAAGACGGATAGGCCGCAGAGCAACCACCTACATTGACCAACTATATTATGACACAGAATACCATCCTGATGGCCTTGGTGCAAGAACGTGATGGTTGGCGTCATAGACATATTAATGTCCGAGCTAGCTCGAGCGAATAAATAATAATAATGATAATGTTCTTTAGCATAATTTAAAAATATGTATATCTAACTGAGTCAGTCGTATAAATGCTAAATCAGATTCTAGCGATGCCAAATCACATAAACTCCGTATGTTTCTTAGTGCTCAATGTTCTGAATATCACCTTCCATAGTATCTGTTTAAATTCATCATAATTTATATGTCTCAAGAAAATTTCGGTGTTTCTCAGTGTTAATCTATCTATCTATCTATCTATCTATCTATCTATCTATCTATCTCACTCTTTTCATATCTTTGCATATCTGTCATTCTCTTTATATCACCACATATCAATCAGTCTCTTCAGATCTATCTATCTATCTATCTATCTATGTATCTATCTATCTATCTATCTATCTATCTATCTATCTCATTCTCTTCATATCTATCTATCTATCTCAGTTTCTTCATATCTATCTATCTATCTATCTATCTCTTTTCATATCTCTGCATATCTATGTCATTCTCTTCATATCACCACATATCTATCAGTCTCTTCAGATCTATCTATCTATCTATCTATCTATCTATCTATCTCAGTCTCTTCAGATCTATCTATCTATCTATCTATCTATCTATCTATCTATCTATCTATCTATCTCAGTCTCTTCAGACCTATCTATCTATCTATCTATCTATCTATCTATCTATCTATCTATCTATCTATCCCATCTCTTCAGATCTATCTATCTATGTATCTTTTTATCTATATAACGTTTCACATCATTAACCTCGTTTACTTTTCTAAACTTTTAGAAAATTAATCAATGAATACCCGAAAACATTTACATAATTATCACGCAGGGTAACCAACATAATATTAACAAATTGTAGTCGACAACATGGCACTCTTAAAAGGTGGCATTACTGGATTTTCCAAATTTCGCATTAGGTTAATGGAACATCATGTAATATTCCGTTATCATTTTAAAATTTTAAGTACAGGACATGCCTAGAGATTTTACAAAGACAATAGAATACATCGAAATGAATGTCATTGTCTATACGATAGCGTTTAATAGGAAACATTTTCCATTCTAAAACATTTCTGTTACATATCCATTGGTTTTGTGAGTTTTTTAAAATGTCTTCACATGAAACAGATTGCACAGCATTTATCCTAGCATTGCAAAGTTCACATCTGCTGGTAAATGTCGACCATCCTATCCCGAAGTCTTCACAATTTTTCAGTCGGATTCAGTCACTTCATTGAACGAATGTCTTCGAAACCCATTTTTATTCAGACATATTTTCCCCCGATTAATTTCATGCAGCGTTGCTGCTCATAGATATTAATTCTTTTCTGAATGCATTTGTCTTCTTCTTGAATTGTTAAACAATAGTTTGAGACCATTATTTTTTGGTGGTAGTATATATGGATCAGACCTTCTGTGGCTGACCTTAAAGTCAGATGGTAGACAAAATAGGCATGTCGATTTTTATTGGCAGAGCCGAACGTCGGAATGTTAGAGAGATAGAAAGTGTCTTCAAGGAGATAGCTTTTTACACGTTATACATATTAGACGTGCTTATTTTGTGTTTTGGGGAACTTGGAGACCGTCCTGGGTAAGACGATATACTACATCTGCGTCCTGGGTAAGACGATAAACTACATCCAACAGCAAATCCTCTGATCAGGAGGTTTTGAGGAGAGTGGAATGACCTCTTAATTGATAGTGTTTTCAGGTCCACCTTGATCTGGGGTGGTAGCACCTGTTAGGGTCCCAGCTATGGACAAATAGTTAACGCAGAAACTGGAGTCAAAACACTATGAAAACATAGGTTTTATTACCAGTAATAAAAATTTGGAGGAAAAAATATTAGAAGTAATACATTTTTGAAAAAGAAATATTATCAGCAATGCATTTTTGAAGAAAACTATTACCAGCATCTTGTTGGCATTAAGTAACACATTGAGGTTGATATGCCATAAAACAAAACAATGAAAACCAAACCGAACTTGAGTAATATAGCGATCCGACTGACTGGTTAAAAATGTACACGTCGACGTGTTTAATAAAATAGATAAGTTTATAATTCCTTTTGTTGGTGCTTCTAGACACCAAAAACAACCAGCGATCAGCGACCAAGAGAATATAGCCGAGAGAGAAGAATTCAGCTTTGTTGTGAAGTCGACCCTTCAACCAAAATACCTCCCCATAAGTAGGGAGTATGCAACAGAATATAAGTTCGAAATATGCCTTAAAAATAGTAATGAATGCCTAAGCTTTTATTGGGAAATAACCAGTGTTTTATGAAATAACCGATTTTTATAAGCAAATCAATTTATAAGCAGCTCTACTCAAATTTGACTAAAACTTAAGAAACACCACTGCTGACGTTAGTGTGTCTCAAGCAACAGCAAAAATAAGAAGTATATTAAATTAAAACAAAATTCTTAGTAAATATTTCTTTACACTAAATTATACCAATTCTAGTATTTGGTTTATAACGAAACGTTTTTCTTTTGTATTTATTAGACTAAGTATAACAATTTTAAACAAGCATTTACGCCATTTGAGTAGTAATCCGTAAGTAAAATTTAAGCAACCTTATCAATTTTCTCTATTCTAAGTTGCTTATAAAAGAATCTTCAATAAACATTATTTCAAACTATTGGTCCAATCATGTTTTTTTTTATAGATGTTATTACAGGCACAATATTCCGGCCAAGTAACCTCTGGCTCTGATCAGGTTTCCCTATTTGGCTGATATGATTGATTATAGTGTCATGTTGTCCGTGTCGGGCCAACGTTTAAGCTATAATAACATCGATAACAACCAAGACAAGAACAGTAGTTCAAACTAATACAAATGTATTGCGAATTACTCATCTCTGAAATTAATTACTGTTTAGGAGCCAGAAAGAAAGACACAGAAGACGAAGGTAGGTTGAAGAAGTGTATTGAAATTACAGATATATACAAAGCAAGTGTGTTAGTAATAAGCAGATAGAGGTGTACGTTCGAACGGTAGGTTAAAAATGCGTCTCCGCTTCCCAACCAACTGCCAAACGACTCTTTCTAGGAAGTCTCGCAGTTAGTATTTATAAGAGGAGGAAGAGTTCATTCTACTGTAGGAGGGTTTACCACAACAAATAAAAAAATTGTTAAATCACAGAAATTGAATACAAAAATTGTGTTGGTAGATTACAAATTGACCTCAACTTTTCAGATCTCGTAATACAAATGAAAATGGAAAAGATTTCCATTTTTATTCGTATTACTAGATCTGAAGAGTTAAGTTCAATTTTCCGACCTCAATGAAATAGATATCATCTCATGGCTTTTTTTATGAGTTCGTGATTTTCTGATTATATATATATATATATATATATATATATATATATATATATATATATATATATATATGCGATGTTTACTCATTCCCCACGAGAATCAGATGTGAATGTGACACAAGTTCGGATTAATGTGGGGACCTGAGCGCGTGCACCCAGGCAGGGTCAAAAAATTCCCCTCAACTCCCGCAACCGTCGGATGCGCTGGCCTCTTGTGCAATGGGAGGGCGCGGCCTCGGGCAGCTGTTCCCCAGGGCTGGGCACCTCTTCGGTATTATTTTCTCCGTTGCCCCTCTGTCCTTTGGCAGAGAAGCCCCCTGAGTGCACTCTGTCAAGGACAGAGGGCAACGGAGAGATGATAGATCAGAATATATATATATATATATATATATATATATATATATATATATATATATATATATATATATATATCCGCTAATACTACAAGGAACAGTTTCATTTAGAAAAAAAAAAGATTAAACTTCCCATTTATTAAATCCTGTGGGCGTTCTAAATTTTTGGTATACAATATACAGGGTGGTTCGAAAGTCACCTTGTACAACATAATTTTCTATTCCAGATCGCTGACACGAAAATCCTGATGGTCATACTGATCTTTTCGATGTCTGACAGCGTCATTGAAATTGAATAAACTGAATCCAGTACATGTGTTTTGTATTACTGTATTACTTGTTCTTCTATTGTTCTCATTACTGTATGGTGGCGGGTACTTTTCAGACCACCCTGTATATATTTATCTACACATGTAGACACATCAGTAATAATGTAAAAAGCATTGGTAAAATCAAGTGCATTTATCTCACATTATAATCTCATCATGAAGTTATATTAGAATGTTTTAAATTCCTCTCTCTCTCTCTCTCTCTCTCTATTGCTATCCCCCCCCCGGGTACTTAGTCTCCTGAATAATCAACAGTGATAAGACTTTTCGATAGATAATTCCGAATTTAATTTCTTTTTCGTGATTCATTAAGAATCACTCCGACATTTTTTCATTTAATCTTATTGGAGCGTGTGTATGTGCGAGATGGGGGCGGGGGCATACGTCCCAGCGTGTGTGCGTGTAACCGATATATTGTATTTTGCTGACTGCACAAGCAATTAACAGGTGAGTAATATTAAAAAGCATTTCAGAGATTCTGCAGGTCTGACATAATACCCATTTTGCGTCCCAACCGAGAAAAACGCTTGCATGGAGTATTGCTGCCATATATGGTCTGGTGCTCCTTCTGTTTGCCTCGGGGTTCTTGATAGGCTCCAGAGGCAGATATGCAATATAATTGGCCCTGATCTGGCATCTCGTCTACAGACACTTTCTCACAGACGCGCCGTCGCCTCTCTCTCTCTCTCTGTTCTACAAATACTTTCATGGCAATTGCTCCGAGGAGCTGCATTCGCTGGTTCCCAGACTTCATGAGTTCAAGCGCCCGACGAGGCTGGCATCCCGCTCTCACCCCTTCACTGTCGAAACTCCTAGATGTAGCCGTCTCTTCTACTCCAATAGCTTAATGTCTCGCACCTATCGCCTGTGGGACTCCCTTCCCTATTCCAGTTTCCCTGAGAGCTATAATCTCCAGCTATTCAAGTGTAATGACAATTGACATCTCCAGTTGCCTTGGTCTATCCATTACCCTCATCCTTTCTTCTATCACTCCTATCTGATCTTGCTCTAAATTTTCTGTAACCCCTTGCGTCCTAGTGGCTTCCCACCTTGCTTGGGGTGAAACGCTTAAAAAAAAATTATTATTATTATTATTATTATTGAGAAGAATGCGATTTAAAAAAAGATAAAAAGAAAAGACATTGTTTAACAATATTTAGACTGTCTGTCTGTCTGTCTTCAAGTTACATTTAGTCGGTTTGTTTGAGTATTTAGTTACAGCAGCGTTAAAGGATAGTAACTGGGAGTTCGAATTCCAGTCGGTTTCATTACATTAACTTACCTGCTAATATTACCCTTGGGAAATGGATGAATCCTCTTCTTCTTCCCCCTAGCTACGGGTAAATAGCAGGACAGACTGGGTTCTATAGCCTTGGCTCTAAGAGAAAGAAAACTCTGAATAGCCTGGAGAGGGGTGGGCAGCGTCAGGCTATCTTGCCCAAGAAAAAAACACTTCTACTGCGGCTGCAGTATACAAGGTGCCCCTACTGGTCACGGGAAAAATATCAACCTGTATACGTTTTTTAAAGACGAAATCTAAATATTGCTCATGCAATTTTATGCTTTCAACTACAGATACTTTCTATATATACTTTTTTTTTACTCTCAAGGAATGTTTTTAGATATATAGTTTGTCGAAGATAAAAATCATTCTTGGTAATTTTACTATAGAAAAATGTGTTTATATATATATTTTTAGCGTTGCTTTTATTGTCATTTGGCTATAAAAGATGTATTGTTAGTAATTTTATTATAAAAATGTACTGTTGATTTTTGCTTGGAGCTTCCTTATTTACCCATAGGTGGGACCCTAACAAATGCTACCATCCCGGGTCAGAGTGGACATGGGAACAACAGCAGTTAAGAGGTGGTTCCACGCCCCTAAACTAGTGGCCTTGTTGCCGGATGTAGTTCAGAGTCATAGCTAGGACGGAGTTATGTTTAGAAAATGCATACAAGTATAAAAATGTATATAAAAATACAGCTTTTTGGACAAACGTCGCTCGTCTTGAGAAAAACGGACATAATGGTAAGCAATGCGACAAAGCGAATGAGAAAGTGAATGGAATGGAATTGAACAGATAGTTACATGACAGTGACTGGATAGATTTTTTTCAGAATTTTTACCTTAAGATCTTCATCGAAATTACAATCATTTTTTTTTTTTTATAAAATACTTCGCAGTGACACATTGTTGTAAGTAAACATTGAGTGTGTTCTTTTCATTAAATCTCGCCCTTCTCTAAGGTTGCAAAATATTGGAAGAGTTACATCAATCATTTTATTTATTTATTTATTTTATTATTATTATTATTATTATTATTATTATTATTATTTTGTTTCTTCATTCCTTAGCAGCACGTGCGTATGTTACGCCTTGTTAATACGATCATAAATAATATCCCATTCCCTTTTTAACGCATGGAAATACAGAAAAGACATATAAGAGATGCTAATTGGTTTCAGAAGAAAAAAGTAAATACAGAAGAGGCGATAAGTTTCAATCTAATGGAAATACTTGTCAATTTCAAATCTTTTAATTTGCACCCTCTTACTTTTTTAAATAACAACCGGCATTCATATTTATGATTGTTATTGCAATATTTTCTATTTAAACGCAAATATTTAAGGGTACGATAGAAACGTTCTACGGATTATTCAATTGTTAAGAATTAAGATTCATCAGAAAATTGAATTATGAAAGATGAAGTATTATGTACACTACTTACATGATTCGGGCTATCGTCCTCATCTTTGTCGTCATGATATGATAATTCTTCTTCTTCTTCTTCTTCTTCTTCTTCTTCTTCTTCTTCTTCTTCTTCTTCTTCTTCTTCTTCCTCTTCTTCTTCTTCTACTTCTTCTTCCTCTTCTTCTTCTTCTTCTTCTTCTTCCTCTTCTTCTTCTTCTTCTTATTCCCTTTGATTCCTGGTGTGTACTCACTTCTTTCCAGGTTCCGTCCAGTGACCAAAGATCAGAAATGCATCATAACATTTTCCTCTGAGCAATTAAAAAAAAACACACACACACACATACATATTTTACATAGCCTTTCCAAAGGTGTGGGCTGTATTCGTGAGAACAAGTTTTGTATTTCTTTAAGGCGTCGGCTGCCAGGAATTCCTTCAATTGGAATTTTTCCAATCAATCCGAGGGCTCCAACTATAACTAGAATGCCCACATGTGCCACATTTTTGAGATTCTGATTTCCAAGTCATTGTATTTTGATAGCTTTTTTGAAGATCTTCAAAAATATAATGCAGTCTGCAGGGACTGCCATATCAATAAGGAGGCATTTTTTGTTCGCGTTTTCTAATCACGATGTCAGGGCAATTAGCTTTGATTGTTCTGTCCGTGTGTATTGTGTAGTCTTATAAAATCGTTACGGGTCCAATCTCCGTAACCGGGTCTGGGTGGTGTTCATACCAATTTCTTGCATTTTTTTCCGTAGATGTTGCAGATATTCCAGTGCAGATATTGGCCCACTCTGTCATGCCGGATTTTATATTCAATGTGTACCAATACCTTGCAACCTGATATAATATGATCAATTGTTTCTGGATATTATTATTATTATTATTATTATTATTATTGTCATAGGTCCTTACATATAACTACAGAATGAACTCTTTCTAACACTATGTATACTATGCCACCAAGAGAGAGGGTCGAATCGAGTCGAACCGATAGTAGTTCACTCCAAACCAGACTGACAGTCATACTAACACCTTCTACATCTTGTATTATTATTTCGTGTAATATACCTTCGTTATTTCTACTCTTGTGTTTGTGTTGTTCTTCCTTGGTCCTAACCTTGGACCATAACATTAATACTGATATCTGTTTTAATCATAAAAATAAAACAAACGTACGACATTCCCCTGCCTGATACTGGTTCTAGTCATTAAAAAAAGTTCGTTTTATAACACTGAATTAAAATTTGCACTGTACCCTATTAGAGCATTTCTTGAAATACTCGTTTATTATCCACTGTAATGAAATAGTACTCATTATACTTTGTTGGCTAGTTTAGGGATCACAAAAATGTCCCTGTTAACGTGCTATTTTTTGTTTCCCTTTTTTGTGTGTGTGGGGGGGAATAGCGGTATTATTAAGTAACACAGATCAGAATATGAATATGATTGATTTTTTTTTTTTTTACTGTGCACAAATTTAGGGGCAAAAGAAAGGACGAGCTGGAAGTGAGAGGAAATAAATGAACAAAAAAAAAGAAAGAAAGAATAATGATGAGACAATGAAAAGAAAAGAAATAAAGGGAGAATAATCTAATGAAATGAAAGAAGGAGTAAGAATTGAATGAGAAAGAAAATAGAAAGAAAGAAGAAAAAGTGACAGAAAAAGCAATGAACGAAGAAAAAGAAATATAATGGCGAAATGATGAAAGGAAGGAAGAAGAAAAGAGAGAGAGAGAGAGAGAGAGAGAAACAAATGAAACGAAAGGAAGAATAAGAATTGAAGGAGAAAAGAGAAAAATCAAACAGATGAGTTTGAAACGATAAGAAAAAAGTGTGTGACAAAGAAAGAAGAAAAAAGAAAAGTGACTGAAAGAAGGAATAAGAGAGCGAACGAAAAGGAATGAAAGAGTAAAGAAAAAAAGAATAAAATAAAGAGGGAGCGAATAAAGAAAAAATAAATGAGCAAAGGAAGGAAGGAAGAAAGAAAGGAAAAACGAGAAAGAAAGAAATATCTTGAAAATGCTTAATTATGTATAAGAATTGAGTTCGGAAGGAAGAAGTGTTGGGTGTCAAAGACAACAAAACGTTGTAAAAATACAAAAGAATTTTCAATGGCTTTGATTATTGGGTTTTTGCTTATCAAAAGAATTTTGACTTCTTTATTTTTCACGCTTTTCTTAACAAGAAAAAAGACCCCAAGCCGATCAGTTGTAATTCCAGACAGTATTCCGAATGTTTCCCAAGAGAACAAAGTGTTTCAAAGTGTTTTCGAGATCTTTTTTGGAGGGAAAAATGCGGGCAATCGGAAGTGAAATATTGCGTTTATGACGTGTTTGCGTCAGTGAATTTTGAATATTGATATCTGCAGTCTTTGAGACTTTGAGAGTAATCGATTGCACATTTTAAGGAGTCTCCCAGTCTTTGCAATAGCGAACACTAGTTTAGTCCTATGTGTTCTCCGGCCATCTTAAGCTATCTATTGCATCTGGCTTAGGTTCGAACATGTAAAACAACTCGAGCGGTCAAAATTGTTTTTTACATACTGAAGAAGTTTTCCTATTATATATATTATAGAAGATTATTTTCACTGGAAGTACATGTTCTTAGTTCTTTCTTTTTTTACCCTTTTTTCCCTTTGAGCATTGATTTGTTCATTTACATGCTAAAACATCTAAGGGTTCTCCGGACGAGTATAGCTGCTTATATTTATAAAGTTATTAGTATATATATATATATATATATATATATATATATATATATATATATATATATATATATATATATATATATATATGAGTGTACATTGAAATCAGCACCTAAAAGGCGACAATATGTTTTATGTTCTAAACGCAATCTTAGTTTTGCATAAAACAGACTGTAACCTCTGGGCGCTGACTTCAATATCAAATTTATATTAACATATGGTCTATGCCTGATATTGAGAACTTTAACCCATTAATATAGCACACCTTAAATATATATATATATAATATATATATATATATATATATATATATATATATATATATATATATATATATATATATATATATATATATATAGATATATAGATAGATATAGATAGATATAAAGACCAGTCAGATTAACAGTCCACAGTTTTTTAGCATTTACTTTTTAAAAATACAAAGTAGAGCATATAAATATAATATTTTCATCGCGACGTCATTAACAGGCTTCATGTTTGGTTTTCATATGCCGAGCGTTCACTGAAGATTCTATGTTTCGGAACATAAAATTATTGTTCCATTCTAAAGCGATATTCAATAACTTCAGAAAAAAAATGATTTACTTTTGAAAGCGAAGTGGTATTATATTGAAAATTTAAGTTTGAGGGGGGCATAAGATTGAATTTTTTTATGGGCGTTGTCTTTTTTGACGGATCCAAAGACAGATCTAAGTAGAAAAGTGAAAAAATGTAAATTACGTGTTGGTATGTAATTCATGCTTGTATAGATATTCGTTTAGCAGTTTTCAAATTTCATTACAGATAATTGAATGTTCTTGTTTTTGTCAACTTGTTGTGTATTTCTTTACGAGGTTTCTAAGATTCATCTTGCTTATAGCTACTATGCATTTGATTTTTGTTATAAATGTTTTTATTTTGAAATATTGCATTTGATGTGGCACAAGACGAAACTAACTGACTTAGCTAATATGATTCACGACCCATTCATTCTTTAGCATTCGCGCATACACCATTCAGCGCCATTCAAATCCAGCACCTTCCATATTACCTCATATTCCTTCCCAGAGATCCTACTAAAATACACATGACATGAAAATATATAACTTGGTTTTGGTTTTTGGCATATTTTTAATATGAAAATATATAAAATTATGGCATGAAATTCGGGGAATAGGGGATGTACCCAATACCGAAATTAAAATGTATTAGTAGGATACTTAAACCCGACAGAAAAATAAGAACGCCCACTGTATTCTAGCGCTAAGTTGAATGAAACAGCTGACTCGCTCCAGGCAAGAAAGAGACCAAGTAAATTAGGGACAGGGAATTAACAAAGGCTGATCCAATCAAGATAAAAAGAAAATGGCAACAAAAACAATTTCGGTAAGTAAAGAATCTTGAGATACATCATAAGAAAAGAGAATGCCATTCGCCCTTGCATGGAGTATTGCTGCCATATATGGTCTGAAGCCCCTTCTATTTGTCTCAAGGTCCGTGATAAAATCCAAAGACGGATATGCAATGTAATTGGCCCTGATCTGGCATCTCGTCTGCAGTCGCTCTCTCACAGACGTGCCGTTGCCCTTCTCTGTCTTTTTTTACAAATACTTTCAAGGTAATTGCTGCGATGAGCTGCTTTCGCTGGTTCCCAGACTTCATGAATTTAAGCGTTCAACTAGGCTGGAATGTCGCTCTCACCCTTTCATTGTCGAAAATGTTAAATTTAGCCGCCTCTTCTACTCAATAGCTTCATGTCTCGCACTTGTCGCCCGTGGAACTCCCTCCCCATTTCTTGTTTCCCTGATAGCTATTATCTCCAACTATTCAAATGTAACGTCAACAGACGTCTCCAGATGCCCTGATCTATCACCTAACCTTCTCTTCATCCTTTCCTCTATCACTCCTCTTTGCTCTTGCTCCAACTCTCTGTAACCCCTTGCGTGCTAGTGGATTCCCGTCTTGCTTGTGGTTGAATTCTTAAAAAAATGTCCAGAAACAGCAATTATTCACATTAACTAGAGATAAACAAAAGTGTCTAACTTAACAGGGGGAGGGGTTCAACAGGAAACCGCTCCGTTGTGTCAAGAGGCGATTAAAAAAGAAAATCCAGACTAGACCCGTTAACATAAGCTAACTTCGCCGCTTTTACCGATTTTCGTTGCAATCTGCCGATAAGAAACGCTTTCTGTCAGATCCGATATTCTTTTGAGCCGATACCGAAAAGAATCTTGCTATGAATAACGTTTGTATCGTAAGATTCCTTCCATCCGAGTCGTCCACACTATCATCCTTGCTACGGATAGCAACATCTGAAACACCATCCATCTCACCACTGAATATGGGGGCGACACATTATTGAATTCGTATGCGAGATCAATAGGCACAAGGTGTTCAGGATCGATACGACATATCAACTCGCCGATATGATTCCAGAAGAGGCGTGCCTAAGGTCAGTGGTAGAAGGCGTGTACAACCGTTTCTTTCCAACCAAGGTCATATCTGCCCAGCCCACTTTGAAGCCCACGTCATTGAGAGACAGTGCGATCCGGGTCAATCGCCAGTTAAAACTTAGGGTTACTAAGCTAATACGCCGTTGACACCAAGAACCACCAGAAACTCGGTCGCCAACAAGCTGAGATGCTCACAAAGTGCATCAGACTCGACCACTCCATAGTTTCTGATACAAAGTTCTCCTATGCTGTGATAGGTCACTGGACCGCAGAGCAGTACGCGGAGCAGTCTTTCGACACTCGTAGAAGGATTCGGACTGTTTCCGAGGATTACGACTGCATTAAGCTTCAAAACTGGGAGGAGTGATGGTAAGACCAGGGAAGGCGGCTCTAACACTCCTCGTCCAGAGCAAATCTTCTCTCATCGCTCAGCGTAGGAAAATCGACCTTGAAGCGTGTTGATGTTACTCCAAGTGTGGCATTCCCAGCCACCCCGTATGACACGGACGTTGGACACAGACCTCACTACAGACCTTAGGTTTGCGTCTACCCAACAAGAGTTCGAACGCATTCCTACGTTTACAACAGAGAAGGGGGACTGACAACCGGTAAAGCATGAAGGGAAAGATGTACACGCAGCACACCTCGGCTTTACCCTTTAATGAAAACCACCTTCGTCGCCAAGTCCAAACCACCGCTCTGACATTTTTCAGTACCTCCGACCAATTCTTATTCAGCTGGGGACCCGGCTCGAACCACACTTGAAGAATGTAGACGGGACAATCAAATCCAACTGAAGGGCCCCGGAAGAGCAACATCCTTCCAAGCACCTAACTGCAAGCCGGAAGACTTGTCGCGGTTAATCTTAGCTGCTGCGACCTTCTTATACCTTTCAAGCCCCTTTCTGTGCCATCCCAATATCTCTGCAGCACGACACGAAAATGGATACGTCATCGGCCTGTGCGGAAACCGTGGCTCGGGATCCACCAAGATACCGATTCCACACAAAGCCGGTCTGCACGCCCTGTCCCTCAGCCAGAGAAAGAGAGACTCCGACACCAATGCGTGACGTAAGGGCGACAGCGGACAACTCGGACGAACCGAACGTGACATTAATAGAAAATTTTAATGTTATTGTTTTTTTTCTGTATGTTCAGTGTTGCTATTGGTTACCTGGGAAAGAAAAAGTCTAATGTGGTATTCAATGACATAGTTTCTAAAACCGTTATTAACAAACGTATTTTTCACGTTATTAAGTTCTTTAAAGAAAAAGGGACAAGAGGTTGTATTCTCGTGCGCTCTCACAAGGGAAATTTTTAATAAGATTTATTTTATATCTGAGAGGATATTGATTAGTAGAATTAAACTAGCAAGAGTTTTTACTTGTGTTTTTTTTTTATATCAACAAGAACATCTAAGAATGGGAGATCAAGGTAAAGTTGAGGACGGATATTTTTCGAATGTAGTTTTGCAATTATCAATTTCGAATTTGTTCTCAGGTAAAATAAAATTAAAATATCATCTACGTAGCGGACATAAATTTTCGGTTTAGTAACTTTTTTGAATACTTTGTTTCCTCGCTATATATATATATATATATATATATATATATATATATATATATATGAAAACTTTCTCAGAGTTAACTTGTAGAAAAAGACAATATGTATTAAGGTAAAAGACAATTGGAAACCTCTATTATTAGCCGACGCGTTTCGTCCAAAGTGAACTTTTTCAAGGCAAAAATGAAATGAATTTATTGAAAACAAAGTAACTATTAACCACAAAAATGTCCTTAGAAACTAGAAGAATTTAGAAAACGCTATTGCATTCATATTGTCAACTGCAAATTTCGTCAAGTATTATCACGTGAAGAAATATTGTTTTTATTGTTGTGTTGACGGATTCAACCATTTTCTTTTGATTTCTTGATATAGTACGTGAGCTTCGTAAAGAAGTAATTCTTTTGGAAAACGTGATATTGGGAAAAAACAAAGGGCGTACATAATTTCGATAATATTGCATGGCGTCACTCTCGAGGATTTTTCTTCTGAGTGAGTTATTTTCTATTTTTTTATGGGTGTAGCATTTTTAAAATCAAAATGGTGGTTGAATTTATTTCTATGTATGACTAATGCATTAGTTAATTTGTTTTTTGTGAGGTCTCTTTTGTACTCATAGATGCGTTTTTTTTTTGTTGTTTTTTTTGTATTTCTACTTGTTTAACCAATATATTGGGAGGAACAGTTTTGGCAATTTATTTTATAAATGCCTGCTTCAGAAATATTGTCGCTATTAGTTGTTTGAGGATCTGATTACTTCCATAATCGTTTTGGAAGTGTTTGTAATGATTTTAAGATTATTTAGATGGGATAAGTTGTTCTGGATAGTGGACGTGACGGAGTTGGTCGGTAGTATTATGTATCTGTTTTCATGTAATTTATTATGACGGATTATATATATATATATATATATATATATATATATATATAAGTTATTAATGCATGAAAATATTTTTTTTTGCATCAAACTTTAACAAAATGCATTCCCGGCAAGGATCGGTAAGCCCACTCTTACAAACGGCGGTTTCATCAGAAAGGATCGATCCCTGCGATGGAAAGCATTTTCCTCACTAAGATTCCCCATCTGTTTAATGATAAAACGTAATTGTCTGGTTTGACGATCGCATGAAACAGACTGTCGTCTCTCGCTGTTGACTTCAATGTTCACTTCTGTATTTAGATTAGCTCTATCCCTGGTATCAAGTACTTTAACCGATAAATAGAACACACCTTAAAACTATATTTTATCATTATTGTGTGTGTGTGTGTGTGTGTGTGTGTGTGTGTGTGTGTGTGTGTGTGTGTGTGTGAGCAATTAATAGATTTCTTTTTCAATCGGACAATATTTGTTTATTATCTTCAAGATAATGGAAAGTCTTTTTAAAGGAAAAGAAAATGTCGGCAGGAGACGAACCAGTATTCCATTGGGGGGCGGTTTCACCGTGCTTTACTCTTTGGCCACGTACGTCCTCAGGGCAGTACAAGACAAACAAAAAAAAATGCCAAGCTCTTTTTCCAATCTCTGAAGCAGGGAAAAAAAACAGAACTTTAAACTTATTGTAGCAATTAATGCCAGTAATCGGTTTCTTCTGCCCCTCTTGTCCGCAATACTTGTAACCAGTTCAAAGTTCAGTCGAAAATCTGTCGTAAGAGTCCAACAGACAAAGTAGTAATGACAAAACAGGGTCAGAAATCTCACTTTCACTTCGTATCGCCAGAAACGCACCTTCGTCCACCAAGCTCCAAAAATCGTTTCTCCTGGTAAGCAAAAAAACAACGGTCTTTATTCAACGAGCGATTTTTTCTAATTTCCCACGCCATTCAGAAGAGCAAAGAACGTTAGCATAGATTTTCTGACACGTAAAGTAGCAGGTTTTTGCTATTTGCTTTAAATATTTTTTTCGGCAGACCACGCATAAAACACGAACTCTTTTTCGAAGGAGGTGATTTTCTCTTTCGCTACAATTTCCATCTCCTGTTCGTTCATAAGTATTTATTTGGAACGAGTAACTAAGCGAACAGTTCGGCAACTTCACCTATCTTACTACCAAGAAAGTGGTAGCATTAAATAGTTTGTGCGCTCATTGTAAACCTTGACATAGAACAGTTAAATTGTTATGTTGACTTTTAAAAAAAATTATTCTGGTGATGGGAATAAATAGCTAAATATTTTAAAATTATATTACTATAGAAATACACTGAAATGTCTTCACGCCTCTACTCTGAATTTTATTAAAGGGCTATGATATGTCCCGGAAAGGGACATATTTGTTCGAAGTAGCAAAGTAGTTTTGGACTACTGTAACCGAGTAGGACAATCTAGGAGGTAACCATAATGGATAGGTCCTCGTCGTAGTGATAGGCAATAGGCTAAGACAATAGGCGTTCTGCTGAGCCTCCACATCAGTCTGTATTTATGTCTGACACCAGCCAATCATATTACTGTGATGGGGAACCCAGGTGTATCAATATTCATTACATCAGGCTAGAATTATTTCTATCTTTTATCGACAAACAAAAAATGCTAATCAAGGGGAAAGAAAAATATATTTTGGTAGATTTAGTTCAGAGCTTCATCGGTAACATTTTAACAATTTAAAACGACGACAAAGAAATCGCTCGTCTGTCAAGAATTAAACCTTTACTTTATCTTCTTTGTTTGGTTGGTTTGTCTTGTTTTGTTTTTGAGGTTTTCACTTTTTTTTTCACTTCACTATCAGATGGAATATTTGAACCCACTTGAGTATACACAGCCATTCTGAAGCGCGTTAAATCGACGAATAGGAAAAACGTTAAATGCTTTGTTCGCGCCTATCTAGGTCGAACAGATTAGGTTAGAGGGGTCGTAGTTCTAATTTAAGTGTTCCACCAATCAGCCTCTATATTAGTCGTTAATATATTTTCTTAGTCTTACCCATCAGCCTGCCGTAGGAAATTTCGAATTGAGCTCTAGATTAAATCTAGAGTGCCTGAGTTTTCCAATTTGTCAAGTTATCTTGTAACCTCTATCGAACTGCATTCTTTCTTGGAATACAAACACGTGTACCTCGAAAGATGTAGACTTTAAAATACCATACGCTTTCTTCTAGTGCTCTTTCGTTTGTTCTTTGTATGTACTAATTTTCACCTATTATAAGGCCGGAGAACCAATAAAATTATAGGACTTCTGTTAAAAGGTTTATAAAGAATGAGGGAAATTATATGTGGCCGAGTTGTTAGAACGTTCGCTTTCTGACCATGAGACACGGGTTCGGATCTCAACATGGACGATTTGTCAGATTTGAGACATCCTGATGTTATCAGTCTAGAATGGGGATGATCCCAGCGTGCGCCACCATTGAAAACGATGCCACGGTTTGACCAAAGTCTTGTGAGTGAAATTGGGTAGACGGAAAACTTGGGGCTGTCGATAGCTGTGCTAGCACGAAGTCACAAGTCATCGTGACCGAGAGATTGAGTGTATTTGTATTGTTCAGATGGTTGATCATTCTAGATAACTGTCTCCCAGAAACTGTAACTAAAATCTGCTCAGCATAGTTGCAGTATAAACCACAGGTTGGCTCTTTGGGTGTTGAACAAACACAGATGTGCCTGAGCGAGAGTCTTCAATAGGTACTTGCTAGCCGCCCTAGAAGACGGGTATCTTCGAATACGAGTCGCCTGATATTATTATTATTATTATTATTATTATTATATGTGAAATAAATGTGAAGAGGTCAATATGTTGCGGTTGTTCTTCAGACGCACTGTGTTGTAGATTAATATTCTTTCTTTTTTATTATTATTTCATTTATATATATATATATATATATATATTAATAATTACACATATACCAACGTTTAAAGTACAACTCAGTTTCATGGTTTACCCACTCGTCAGGTAAAAATGTTCGTAACCTTTTGTATCTCATGATTAGGAAAACCATGAAACTCTGTGTCGCAATGTAAACGTCGGTATATGTATAATTCTTGATATATGCTTTATATCTCTGTTTAAATACATTGAGCACTGATTTGTCTATACCATTAATTAAATAAATAGTTATTTGATCAGCTGTACGTGTATGTAATTGCTCACATATATGGTTGATCGTATCTTTTTATTTAGATCATTTCTACCTTACATATCTATCTATCTATCTATATATATATATATATATATATATATATATATATATATATATATATATATATTGTTACATACGGACAAAAAGTAATCACTACAAAGATGCATATTTGTTTCGATGCTTAAAGCTAAGCATCTCATCAGGTGAGGAACAAAATTTTTAAACATCTTTGTTACTCACTTGATTAAATGCTTAGCTTTAAACATAAAAAAACGAATATGCATCTTTGTAGAGATTACTTGTATGTAACAGCTGATAATGAAGAATTATTGCTCTAGTATTGTTATATTACAACATGCATATTTCCAGTACAAAATTTTTGTTTCAACGCCCAAAAAAGTAAAGCCTTTTTAAACGGTTAATCAGGTGGGGAACCACGGTGTTACTCTAAATATTTACGGGTCTACTTTGTGCATTGGTGATTGTTTTAAAATTAATGTTCTGAACGCTGTAATCTTACTGTTCGTTCTTCTACACTTTGATATATATATATATATATATATATATGAGACTAGCAATATTTATTCAAATGCTACGCATTTGACGTTTTCACATGGCTACTTCTCAGAACCCATCAATAAAAAAGACTTTCTATATTGTCCGCTAAGGTGAAAACGAGGCCGGGCTGTTAGTGACTCGTCTATTGACCAATCAGTAGACTCGTTACAGGCTGATTGCAGCAATGCTGGGAAAGAGACCACTTGATTGGCAATATCATTTATTTTCCAGATTTGAGCCATTACAAATACTATCAAGGTAAGGAGGATACTGAATTGAAGAATTGAGATCGTTAAAGAATTTGCCAAGTGAAAATCTACCTCTTTTATGCGTTACGTCCTTGCAGGTCTTTATTTCTCCACATCGTCTTATTTCTGTTTCTTTTCCTTTTATTTTTCTTTACGTGCACTATGATTCTTTTTGTCTTTCTCTTGCCATCCATTCCTGCAACCTTGTAGGTTACTCTTGCTTTCAGTAAGTCATGGTCTTGTTCGATTCTCCTGGGCCGTCTCCAAAACATAGTATGCTTGGTTAGGTTGACTAAATTGATGGCTGTACAGGATTTAGGAGAAATAACAAAAGGACAAAATTTATTAAGAGCTACAATTGACAGGTAATAGTTGAGAGCAATTATAGTCTACGTCCTCAGGTAACACGGCACATGAAGAAGTTCTTCACTGTGTACAGACCTGGAGAGCCACTCGATGTTTCAGAATAAGACACAAGTGTGGAAGATACCGGTCAACCCTAAACTTGAACAAGTTAAGACTGTAGCAATCGGGGAAGCAACTACTTGGGATTTAGTTTAACATGACAGTGGTTCGAGAGCTACACGAATGGCAATTACCAAAATAATACGTTGTGTATAAGTATGGTTCGCTACAATGTGCGTGGCATTGCAGATCTTAGTCGTGAAACTTAGGACTTGTGTAGTTCATCTGAAAAATTTCTATGAAATAGCGATTAGGCAGTGAGAGGCTTGCGACAGTTTTTAAGGTCTGAACTATTAGAATTAAAGAATGAATATCATAAGAGAATTTGCAATGTGAATACCTCTCTATTTTATGTGTTATTTCCTTGTAGTTCTTTATTTCTCCACATCGATCTGTGTCTATTTCTTTTCCTTTTGATTTTTCTCTACGTACACTTTGATTTTTTGTCTTTCTCTTGCCATGCATTCACGCAACCTTGTAGGTTACTATGACTTTCAGAATATCATAGCAGTGTTAGATTCTCCAGGCCGCCCTTCTTCATTATGCGTCCCACAAGTTTCAGTCATCTCTTTCGCACGATAACTATTCATTGATTTATTTGTTTTTACGACTTATCAACCTTTTGAAGGTTATTTAAAGCCAGAAAATACATTGTAAGAAATTGTGGAGATAAGAATAATTTACTGATAGAAACTCCACTAATTAACCCATAGAAGGAGGAGAAAATCTGGATCTATACCTTTCCCAATGTAACCCGTCCACATAAGTGAATTTAAGGAACCCGACCTGAATTGAAACTCGGTTATCTGACTTCCAGTTCAGAGCAGTTAACCATTAAACCACCGGAACATCCAAGTTTACAGTACCTGTTATTTATTTCCAAGCGGTCACCCATCTAGGTACTGACTAGGCTAGACGTTACTTAACTTCGATGATCGTACGAGAGTCGGTGTTTCAATGTGATATGACTGTAAGCCGCATTGTAGAAGTCGATCGTAGTCGAGAAAATCGAATTAATTTGAACGATCCTTTCCTTAGCTACATAGTGTTATTTGATTTCAGATTCTTTTTGTCCTAGATCGGTTAACACCCAAAGCTATAGAACCCAGTATGTTCTATTATTTACTTATAGCTGACGGGGGAAGGTGACAAAGGTCACCAGAACGTAAATGAATGTCATAAAATCGACTGAAATTCGAACTCGGCTCTCCGATTACTCAATCTGATCTGAAATCCCATACTTTGATGTAACACCGAGCCGCATTATATGCAGAGCTTTCTTATTTGCATTAAAATGTCCTTCTTGCCTAAACTGGTATTTTAAACAAATCTCATTTTTCTCGGTCGAACTTTCAAATGTTGACATCATAAAACTGTGGCTGCATAACGCAGTTATTTCTTTTCAAGTTACGTCCGGTTGAACGATCATTTGGATATTCGGTTTAACGGAACAAAGCTAACAGGCCTGAAATATAAGTCTTCACTAATATAACCATTAGTCGACCGATCACATACTTCCGTCCACGCGGCTTTTGTAAAATCAGAGTAAAAAGAAAAAAAAATACAACTCACTTCTGACCTTCTCCAGCGTGACGAACGCGGTAAAATTAGTCTTATCCCTCGCTACTTCTCTGAGGCTTTCTTTTTCACAACGGTAGAAGGCGGTTCCTATTTGCAGGAACATAGACGAAGGCGAACAAGAAAATAGAAATATTCATCGCTGAACAGGAAAAGATCTGTTATATTTGGCTCTAGACTAGTGTAAAGATTGTTAACAAATCACCAATAATTCACCAATAAGTATTATGAAGAAAATGGGTGTATATTTTCTACATTATTTACATTGATCGGTTAATCTTGCTTTCAGTAATACAGGGTAGGGTTAGATTGACCAGGACCGTCTCCAAAGCATGACATACTTAGCAAGGTTGACGAAATTGATGGCTGTACAGGATTTAGGAGGGGCACCTCGGCGTGGTGTAATGGTTAGCAAGTTTCTCTCGCTAGAATAATTACTAATGTGTAGTGAGTTCGATCCTCACTAGGTGCTCGATACTTCCGGCCTTGTGCTACATCTAAGCTACGATTGGAAAATCTCTACAGGATTTAGGAGAAATAAAAAAAGGACAAAATTTATTAAGTGCTACTACGGACAGGTAATAGTTGAGAGGAATTTAGGTCCTCAGTTCACCTTGTACAAACCTGGAGGGCCATGTTAGAGAATAAGAGACACAGGTTAAGAGGATATATTTCAGGCCTGTCAGCTTTGTTTCGTTAAACTCTTACTGATATCTTAGTTATCACCATTTGACTTTACATCCAACCTTTTCTCCCCCACTGCAGTAGCCAGGTATTGAACTCTCACTGAATCCAACCAATGCTTTTATCCATTGGGCCATATATCCCCGGTGAAGGCCCGAACGTACAACACTCGAAACGTCGTGAATATGGCAATAAAGATAAGGACCACAGTCCGAATAATGTAAATAATTACATTACCTTACCTCAGAAATATAGATTGATATATATTTTCTGTTTTGCTTTTTATTGGGTTTATGTACGGAATTACTATTTTTGATATCGTGTTATCAAAATAGATTTGAATACGTAAAATATAGGCCAGAAGAATCGCCTAATAATTGAAGAGAAACTTTATCTTCTTGAAGGTGTTGTCGTATATTTAATAGCAATGTTATCCTATTATAATTGGTCTTGTTCCTTCTGTCGCTAGTTCGCACGACCATTACACCCCGTCGTTTTTCTGTTTTGATTGCATGGAAAGAGGATGGAAAGTCACAGCAACGTGGTTTCAGTTAGACAATGAAAGTAAGTAAGATAGAATTCTTCAACCTCACTGAAATGGAAAAACCTTGTAAATTTCACATCCTTTCATTTTTACCCCTTACTCCTTAAGGTAACGACCAGCATTCATATATATATATATATATATATATATATATATATATTGGACGACGGCCTGACGATTGCGTTTAGTATGAAACAGCCTGTCGCCTCTGAGTGTTCACACACACACACACACACACACACACACACACACACACACACACACACACATATATATATATATATATATATATATATATAAGTGAACATAAACGTGAACAGTTAGAGGCGAGAGTCTGTTTCATGCTAGATGCGATCGTCAGGCCACGAGTGCTGTTATTTTCTAGGCTATTTATATATATACGGGTCAGTGGTACATTGTGGGTAGTCTATTTTGGCGGTTATCTTAACAGAAGTCGTTTATTTGTTTATTTATTTCTTTGGGTTAAATTATTTGTTTTTTTTTATTTCTTATCTTATCTTATATATATATATATATATATATATATATATATATATATATATATATATATTAATCGGTGTTTTTATTAACGTAGTAAAAATATGTTTATATCGCTTATTTTATAGTTTTGTTTTGGTTTCGGAAGATAATTAAAGCTATTTATTCAATTTTGGGGTTGATTGTTGTAGATAACTATTATTTTGGCGGGAACAGTTTTTAAATTGCTAATTACTTCATGTATTTATTTGGATTGATTATCTTTATTTGTTTTTTCTAACGGTTAGTTTATCGGGATCAGTTTGTTAGATTATTTATTTATTTGGATGAATTTAGGTCAATTTATTTTACTTGTTATTATTTATTTGTTATACTGTCTATTTTCTCTTTTCGGTTTTCAACTTTTAAGTAACGTAATATTTTTTATCGTTATATAACAGTTATAGCTATTTTTCGTTTTGTGCGTTTTGTTTTTAATTTCCCAGATATACTTAGAAAGCATTGTGCTGTTCGCATATTTACTATTTGTGAAAGATGTTTTGTGTGTATAATTTCTTTGTTTTCAAGGTCCTTCAGTTACTCCTATGTATACTTTTTTTTTCATTACATGGTGATTTAATCGTGGCTTGGTATATTACCTTGTTTTACAAACAATTACCGTTTAAGGGACATTAGTCCTTTATTTTGCAGTTGCACGTGGGTTTAATTTGTTCGTGTGGTTTGTTGATAATTTTCCTGTTGTGCTTTTTTATTATTTGTGCCATGTTCTCGGTGCAACTGTAGCTGATTTTTACTGTGTTTTTGTTGAACATTTTGTGTAGGATACTTGATTCCGGGAAGTGTTTGTGTAAGAGTTTGAAGAATATTTTTCCTACGTTTGTTTTTACGTTTTTGCTGTCGGGTGGGTTGAACCATATGATATTTCTTTTCTTGTTGGCCTTTTTTTGTGTTGTGTGGTGAGTGTTACTGGGAATCCGCTATCTTTTAGGGCTGTTTCGTAGTCTTTCTTAGCTTTGTTAAATATGGATTCATTGGAGGAATTGTCGGAAATGCTGCGGTTAACCGATTTTGGTATCTGTTTGATTATAGAAAGCGGGTGGTTGGAAGATGTGTGTATATAAAGTGGTTTATCATTGGGTTTTCTATATAGTTTATATGTGCCTTTTCTTAGGTTGAAGGTAACATCTAGGAAATCTACTTCGTTTAGGTTAGTTTTTATATCTGTCGAAACTGTTATTTTTAAAAATCTTTAATATTGCTTTTCTAGTTTTGTCTGTTTTTTTTTTTTGTTACAGTTTCTTAAGATTATGAGACCGTCGTCCCTGTAGAGTCCTGTCTCATTTCTATCTATTATTTGCTTAGTTCGTGTAGTAAGTAAATACCGATGATTTCGCATGTGACTGCACCGTCAAAGCTTCATATATATATATATATATATATATATATATATATATATATGTGTGTGTGTGTGTGTGTGTGTGTGTGTGTGTATGTGTGTGCATTATTTAAGTGTTATTTTAGGGGATGGCAATATTTGAGTAGATGCCCCGTTTACTTATTAAACAGTATATTTATTTTCGTTTACCGGTCTGAATGTTTGAGATATCTTATGAAAGAGAAATATGCCCTTTTCGACAGGATTCGAACCAGCATAGCCATTTGATAGGAAAAACGATCATTTCACCCGAAGTGTTTTAGACCGTCTCGGTAGAATAAAATTCATAATACCTTTCTAACTCTATATCTCACTCACTCACTGACTCTTTCTCTCTCTCTCTCTTTCGCATAAAGTAGTAGTGTTATTGAAATGGTGCTCGATGTTATATAACAGAACTATAAATTATATTTATTGAAAAATATAAATATTATCCCACAACGTTCGCACGACCCGGAGTTTCATTCCAAACACAATTGGCACGAAACTCCGTGTTGTTTGAACGGTGCGGTATATATATATATATATATATATATATATATATATATATATATATATATATATAAAATGGACATAGAAGTCAACACTTAGAGGCGACAGTCTTTTTATGCTAGATGCAATCGTCAGGCCACCTTAAACACGCTTTATCTCTGATATTAACACTTTATCCCATAAATATAGCACATCTTAAGACTATACTTCTTCATATATATATATATATATATATATATATATATATATATATATATATATATATATATATAGAGAGAGAGAGAGAGAGAGATAGATAGATAGATGGGGAGCATTCGTAAATACTTCTTTTTATATTGTTTACTAAATAGTATAGTTGGTCACCGTCTGTGAGTAAAAAAGATCCATAACGCAGATCAATATGCCAGTAATCTGGAAACGGTATCATATACAGCTTGGCATTCGCGCCGGAAGCTCCAATAGTGTGAAGTCCACAGCTAGGGCGAGGTATTCTCCCGATGAAATAAAGGGCTACTTGTTAATCGTCAAATGGTATTATCTGGGGTTTTTCACACCGCCAGAGTTCAAGTTTTAAAATAAAATTACATATATATATATATATATATATATATATATATGTAAGCAGTCGCCCATGTGACGACAACGTGACCATGCTTAACGGAAAGCTGATCATTTTAAAATTTTCAGTTATCTGTTTTGGCTAAGTCTTGTTTTTTTTATGTCCATCGTCTTTGTCAAATTGAACTGAATTGTATTTTTAATGAATATTGTCCTGAAGAAGGTTTATTAAACCGAAACGTCAGACGTCGACATTTCATTCATTTTAAACAACATAATTGCATTTAAGGATTTTTTGTTTGTTTTTCCAAATTTTTCTTCATATCTCTCTCTCTCTCTCTCTCTCTCTATATATATATATATATATATATATATATATATATATATATATATATATATGTATATATATAAACTACTTCAATCATGAGGCTTCTAGTTTTTTTGGCTCTTCTGGTCTGGTAGGGTAAAACAGTTTGGCAATTAATTGATCTCTGCTGACGTCTATTGACCTCCAAGATCATCATCAGATATTACATGTCATTTGTCGTGTCAAATTAACCTTCTAACCAATTTTCATTCCACCTGTTCCTCGGGGCAGACCATAAGAAGCATTCAAGCATACAATATCCGGCTTTTAATCATAAATCTGTTTGCAATACATAATGTGTCAGAGTCACAAAGATTCATTATTCGTTGCTTTCACGCTGGTAGGCGTATATTACATGGTAACATTTAAATATCGCTCCCCGTTTATTCAACTATTGTATTAAATTGTATCACGTCAAAATTTAGATTCTACACGTTTCATTAATTAATGTTATCAAGATGGATTTAAGTGGGTGTGTAATCTTTTGTATCATTTGTCATTTAATATAGCAATTGCACTGTTTTACAAAGCTGTATAACATTCACTGTAGGATGACAGATCTTTTACAATTTACAATGAAGAGAGATTTTAGTGGGTGTTTATTGCATAATCAACAATATACTTTCTTCTAAATGCTTTATGTGTTTTTAATTTTGTGATATGGAATCAAAAAACCTTCAACTCAAACTGGATCTTACAGCTAGACGATTGCTATTCAAATCTTGTTCGCTTATTTAAAATAACACATTTATTAAAAAATACAGATCGTTGCTGACTTACGATCACGCTATGTTACGACCGACAGGTCATAAATCGATCTGGTCGTAAGTTGGCCTGTCTTTAATTTTGCAATGTATTTGTTAACATTCTTTAGGAATTATTGTACATTTTGTATGATTTTTACGGTTTTTTTTACAACGATGTGCTGAACTATTATGTGATATCTCTACTCCTATATGGCAATGAATGCTGGAAAATGCCTTCACAGATGAAAAATACGTTATCACCGGTAATACATGTTTGGAAAAAAAATATTACCAGCAATACATTTTTGAAAAAAAATACCATCTATACATTTTTTAAAAGAAAATTACCAGCAATACATATTTTTTTAAAAATATTGCGAGCTATATAGTTTTGGAAAAAATATTACCAACAATAGATTTTTGGAAAGAAACATTGCCAGCAATAAAAATTTTGTCGGCATTAAATAACTCATGAGGCTGATATGCCGTAAAACAAACCAAACTAAACCAAGATATCTTTGAGCTTTTTTGAAGGAAAATTTCAAACGAATTTGGGGGAAATTATGTTCTACAGAGACTGCCCTAACATTGAGCTTGTGACTAGAGCTACACACTTCTAACCATGTTTCATTCTCAAGCGAATTTTTCGCTTGAGGATGAAATGGAACTAATATCATTAATTTAGTTACAAAATTAAATTCGGGGCTTTTAGCTTCCATTTTTGAAACATGGTTAGAACTGTGTAGCGAAAAAACATATTTTAAATCAATTAATTTATAATATATATATATATATATATATATATATATATATATATATATTAAATGACACAAGCACATATAAAGGATTCTTACACAAAATAGATGTGACATATTTTACATATATATACATGCAAAACCGCACATACACAGTGTGTGGCGGATGGACAGATCTTCGCAACCCTATTTAGATTAAGCTGAAAGATACTTCTCGGATTTTGAGAATATTTTTTTTTGCGAGTTAATATTCCATAAAGAAATATCTTTAATTTAAAAGAAGAGCAACACCAACAACAAAATTTACTCACTTTCGTTTATTTCGCTATATGTTAGATTAGGCTATATGTTACATCATTTAGCGTACTCCATAGTTTACCTTTCCTTACGCACGGCTTGCATTAAGAATATTTTAGTGCGTTCTTTGAAAATCTTACGATATTTTCCCTTCCTTTTAAATCTGTGTAGAAATAGAAGTTACGAAATAAAATCCCCATATTTATCTTGATAATTTACCTTTTTAAGAAAGAATTTATTAGATTTTTTCAAACACCCTCACAGATAAAATATATATATATATATATATATATATATATATATATATATATAGAGAGAGAGAGAGAGAGAGAGAGAGAGAGAGAAGTGAACACTCAAAGTTGGCAGACTGTTTCATGCTAGACGCTACCTGATGATTGCGGCTAGCATGAAACAGTCCATCCCATCAAAGTGTTAACTTCAATGTTTCAGTTTTATATTTACATACGCTCTATCTCTGATATTGAGCACTTCATCCTATAAATATAGCACACCTTAAAATTATATTTCTTCATATATATATATATAACGTCCGGAAAAAGCATTGTTATATATATATATATATATATATATATATATATATATATATATATATATATATATATATATATACAACAATGCTTTTTTCTTGACGTGTATATCATATATATATATATATATATATATATATATATATATATAATTATTTATTTAAAAATATGATTTCAACTCGCGACATAAGAAGTGTCATGTTTCAATGAACATGAGACTTCTTATGTCGCGAGTTGAAATCATATTGTTAAATAAATAATTATATTTATGCTCTACTTTTGTATCGAGCACTATTTTTAAAAATAATAACTAAAATACTAAGGGACTTTGGATTATTTACCTAACCAGTTCCTTCCTATTTTCTATATATTTTCACACACACACACACACACATATATATATATATATATATATATATATCAATATAGATAACTAGACTCGTTTCGAAAAACTCTCGAATTTTTGATTTGCTAATCAAATCAATCTCGAGTGGAAAAAGGTTTTTAAAAAAGAAAGAGTTACAAACATGAACTTCAGTCGACAAAAAATCGCACAGATGCAGGCCTGAAGCCCAAAGAAAAAAAACCGATACGAGTAAACAACTAACTAACAAAAGCGCTCAATACAACCGTAGAGCAGACCTAGATACACCAAGTGAGCCAGACAAACCTACCTAGGTTTCACCTAAACGGATCCTCAGCTTGACTTTCTCTGTCGATCCGTTTAGGTGAAACCTAAACAGGTTTGTCTGACTCCACTATATATATATATATATATATATATATATATATATATATATATATATATATATATATATATATATATATATATTTCTGTGCACCTGTCAAAGGATGGATCAACTTTCTAGTAGGGTCAACGATCATCTAGCTCAATGGGGGATAGAATGGACACCGTAGATGTTTGTACTGCAATTCTGGTGAGGACATGTCATCGGCGGGAGTGGGGCGCAAGACTTCCTAGAGTGTAGTCCACAGCTAGGGCGCGGTATTCTTCCGATGAAATAAAGGGATACGTGTCCTTCAAAAAAAAAGCAAGGAGGTCATTGACGATGGTTTGAGCTGAGAAAAAAGAGAATCCGTCAGGTCTATAATTGCCAAAGTCACGCTACGCCTGCTCGAATACGACTCCGACTTTCGACCCAGGTGATATGCATTCGAACTTGCCAGGTGCTCAGCTGCGTAACGACACTACAACTACGTTCGAACCTGCTACGACAGCTGCTGCTGCTAATGATGAGGAGGATGATGTTAATGATTTTGCTGTGGATGATAATGATGTTTATGTTGCTGCTGCTGATGATGATGATGATGATATTGGTGATCCTGACGCTGCTGCTGTTGATGATATGGATTTTGCTGATGATGAGGATGATGATGATTTTGCAGCTGCTGCTGCTGATGTTGTTGATGATGATGATGATGATGATTATTTTACTTCTGCTTCTGAAGATGATGTTACTGATCAGATGTTGATGATGATCCTACTGTTGATGTTGCTGCTCCTGATGATGATAATTATGCTCATACTGCTGCTGATAATGATGGTGTTGCTGTTGATGATAATGATACTTATGTTGCTGCTGATGATGATGACGTTGTGATCATGATGCTACCGATGATGTTGCTGCTGCTGTTGATGATTTTGCTATTGATGTGGATGATGATGTTGCTGATGATGATGCTTATTTTGCTGCTGATGTTGATGTTGTTGCTGCTGCTGCTGTAACTGCTACTGATGCAACTACTGCTGTTGCTGCTGCTGCTGCTGATGATGATGATAGTTCAAATTCCAAAGTGACTGGCAAATATAATTTGATTTTAAGTTATTTCGTTACAGTAATGAAAATATTGATATATTTTTAAACGTTGTCATTCCGACCATAATTATATATTTAAATATTTTCTCATTTCGAGACAGAATGATTATTAGGTATTTAAACGATTCCTTTCTTTGATAAACATATATTAAGAATTTTTTGTGGCGGTGGTGGGGGTGTTCTTTGCCAAATTTTTAAAAGTAATTAATATTAGATATACAAACAGTTTTGTTAATTTGAAAAGCAGAATTTCATTACATATTTAAACCATTACAATTCAACATATAAACGTTACGTTTTTGAAAAATATTTATTTACTTTGATAAATATTAAATTTAAAATGTTCAATTTAACTGACAAAGACATATTTAATCTATATACCACTTCTTACTTTTGATAAACAAATATTACATTTTAAACCGTTTTTTTTTTCTCGATTCGATAGTCTAATTATTTATAGATGTGAACGTTTGATTCAAGCGGTATAACGTGTCCGAACTGACTCGAGTTGCCGGCTTCACGACATTTGTCAGTAATCTTAGCCTCATGCATCTGAACCAAATCAAGAACATTGAGTTATCGTCTCTATGCCCGTGCGTCATTGGTCAATTGCTGACACTCATGCTATCGTTGACGAAGTCGTATCTCAAGCCTGTGTTTGGCTGATGAACTTGGATTAAACGTTTTCTCAGCTGGGGTATCGAATTGATTGGAAATTTATGAACGATTTTAGATTGGCGGACACGTTGAAGATGTGTGAAAGGAGAGAGTATCAGTCAATCGAAGTACATATCAGTTAGACGCGTGTAGATGATTAGAAAACATTCCTAATTAGAAAGAGTAGGGTGAGTCATAACCATCGAATACGTTGATTTTATCTTACATTGCAGTAGTGCAAATGACGATGTATGAGAAAATCGAAAGGTGTTGTCTTGTCATCTCGCGTACGAACGAATTGCGCTGAGAACAAAACACATTAACACATCACTGATTTTTTGAAGACAGGGCGTGTAATATAGTAATAACTCTAAATAGAAGCTTATGAAGTTTTATTTGACTATTTGTGCTTTAGCACTGAAAAACGTTTTATTTTTGTGATGTATTGTTACAAGACAGAAAGGAGATGGGGTGTGATTGTTTTATTACCACAGGATGAAAATGGAAAACGAACAAAGACAGAAACATTGTTGTTACTTCAAGATATATCCCTTGTTTCCTGTTAAGGATTGGGTTTCCGGTTCTTTCTAAACTTTGCTTCAATTCTATAATTCTAACGTCTCCTCCTGGGTCTTTTGAACAGGAGTAGATGTTTATCCCTTATTTCCTGTTTAGTATTGGTTCTCTGGTTCCTTCTAAAGTCTACTTCAATTTTATAATTGTAACGTCTCCTCCAGGATCTTTTGAACAGGAGTAGAGGTTTATCCCTTATTTCCTGTTTAGTATTGGTTTTCCGATGCCTTCTAAAGTCTACTTCAATTCTATAATTTTAACGTTCCTTTCCCAGTCTTTTGAACAGGCGTAGAAATTTATCCCTTGTTTCCTGTTTAGTATTAGGCTTACGGTTCCTTCTAAAGTCTACTTCAATTCTATAATTCTAACATCTCCTCCCGGGTCTTTTGAACAGGAGTAGAGTTTATCCTTTGTTTCCAGTTTAAGATTGGGCTTCCGTTTCCTACTAGAGTCTTTTCATTCTCTTTCACTCCCAGTAGCCCCTTGCGTCTTAATGGCATTATTACCTTGGTATGAATTGTTTATAAAAATTATTATAGAGCCTGAATGAAACGAGAAATCGCTAAAACAAACTGATCGTTTACTAAAATAGAACGACAACAATACTTTTTTTAGAGAGGGTGGGGGGGCGTATTTCTTGAGATGCTTTATTTTATGATTTTATATTACAATGTTAGTCAAATTACTTCCAAGTTCATAATATTTTGTCAAAGAACAAAGAAATGATAAAAAGGTATTACATATCACACAGCCAGTTAATTAATTAATTAACTGAGTGGGCGTAAAATTATGATAATCATCCTTTCCTACAATTTCGTAAAGAAACAAATCATTTCGCAACCTTAAACGTTTTCGTCTCACGATTTTTTACGAACTTTAACATATTTTAACAAGGTTCTATTTAAAACTACGAATATAATTTCTCTTCTTTTGCATAATTCAATTTACAGCTTGCTGCTGTACATTAACGTGATTTAAAATCCATACCGAATAAAAGGATTTCCGATCTCGATTTCCCGAAATGCAACTTTTGCTGGTTCCCAAACTGCAGGAATTTAAGGGTGCTATTAGGTTAGCGTCTCAGTCCCACCCTTTCACTGTCGAAACGGTTAAATGTAGCCTTCACATCTACTCCACCTTCCTGCTCTTCCCGTCTGTGGAACTCCCTTCCTCTTAATTGCTTCTCTGATAGTTATAATCTCCAAATATTCAAATACAATGTCAGTCGCTATCTTGATCTAATTTCCCGTTCTTCTCTCCATCTTTTCCTCTATCATGCTTCTTTACTCTTGCTCCCGCTCTCTGCAACCCCTTGCGTGCTAATGACACTCCCGCCTTGCTTGGGGTGAAAAGCTTAAAAAAGCATAGCAATTTCTACAAAGGTGAAAATACGGTTTATTTTGGCAAAATTTCAAATTAGGAGAAGCAACAGAGGTATAAATACAAGCCCCAGTTTTACGAAACTCGTAAAATGTACAAACCCCATTAAATTAATGCAGGCAGCACACAAGGCTCATTACTACATTCATCCTGTTTTATATATTAACTATATTCCTGAGATTATTCGCAGATCATTATTAATTCTCACCCAAGTCCCCGATATTATATATATATATATATATATATATATATATATATATATATATATATCCTCATTGATCCTCACCCAAGCCCGATATTATATATATATATATATATATATATATATATATATATATATATATATATATATATATATAATGTTTACAGTATTTTTTTTTACTAATATTCACAAAAAGGGAATCACTGGCATTCGTAATGCATACGTTTTAAGTTCACGGATCCAATTTGCCGAAGTTTTTTTATTGATTGGATAAAATGGTTGATCCAAAACTGACTTCCAATACATTTTTGAAAAAAAAATATTATCAGCAATAAAAATCTTGTCGGCATTAAATAACCCATTGAGGTGTTGATATGCCGTAAAACAAACCAAACCAAACCAATAGTTCCAGCATACAAATACCAAACGAAAGAAAAATTTTATTCGATATGTCTTCCCTGTTTCTCAATTATTTTTTCCACACATCCCCTGCAACTTCTAAAACTCTTCTCCAAAAACCAGAGGACATATTGCCTCCCTCTTCTCCGATGGTATCCAAAAGAGTTAACGTTTGGATCAGATATTGTATTAGTAGCAAGCGCTAAAACGCTCCAAACAGCATAATCTAGAGAGCTAAGTTAAGGACTGGAAGCGGACCAGAGATATTATAGCAAAAAAATCGGCGAAATTGAATTTGCAGAAGTTCTGTACTTCTTTGGCTGTATAGGCAGATCCTCCATCATGAATCCATACATACTTTCCTTCTGGGTAGTTGGCTTGGAGCCATGGCAAGACATTGTATATCAGAGTTTTGTAATAGGCATCAGTATTAACTTTTTCATTAAGTTTGTATAATTTGATAGGCATTTTTCCCATTGGAAGCGACAGCTATAAAGACTATAAATTGAGCTGGGTGTTACGTTCTGAAAGTTATCGTGACATGAGCTTTTGAGTTCGAAATGTATCAGAAAACGTCAACAGTAAAGATCTTTTCGTCTGAGAAAATTTTAACAGTGTATATATTTCCTTAAGATTAGTAAGTACATTTTTCCAATCTTCTGCCCTTGATGGGCCGTGTCAGCAAAGATACTTTTTGTTTGTTCTTGTGTAAGATTTGTTTTAAGCTATCTTTCACTAGTGTTCTGATAGTTTTTGCATCCATCTTAATATTCTCATGGAATCTGGTCTTTTGAGGTTTTGGATTTGAGAAAGTTGCAGAAATCATTATTGCACTATTTGCTGATTCCGTTACTTCCAGGCTTTCTCTGAATAGTTTCCCTTATAATCATTCTCTTCTTCACATTAAAAACTCTCCGTGGGGATAATCGCACTATGTTGGAAATCTTCTGCGAATGAACATATACGTTTATCATATCACACACCCTTTGACGTTAACTTTCCTCAACATCCATCTTTTATACCTTCATGTGAAAAAATGTGGTTAATTATTATGGAAGGTTATAATAAGAAAAAGCACCAGGCTTCATAAATTTCGGTTGAGCACTCGATGGAAGAAAGTGTGAGTTTGTAAACGGTGACTATCATAGCTGATATAGCGAGACTCTTTGGTAAAGCAAATCGAGTCCTGTCGGTTACTGTGTGTTTATCTAAAAATAAATACCCTTAAAGTCACCTCCATCTCTGCCGTGCGCCAACGGCTTAGGGGTAGAATCTCCGACTAACGTCGATTCAGTTGGGTTTCAATCCTAGCTAGAGGCAACCGGACGTCTAACCACACTTAAGAGCTGTGATACAGCGAAGCAGTCTGTCTATGGGTGACATTATATATATATATATATATATATATATATGTGTGTGTGTGTCTGTGTTTCGTTGAAAATGATAGAAAGGGCAAATTTAATGAACTTTTCATTTTGTTTTTCCAACATTCTTCTATATAAAATATATAAATCACACCAAGGGAAACAACTTGCTGTTAGTGAGGGCCTGTATATACAACATTCCGCGCCCACTATCAACATCACCTTATACAACACTGGAAATGGTGTGTTGAAAATTTAGGTTTATTATTATTATTATTGTTGAGAGGTTCTATATATTACTGCTACGTGAAGACCCGAGAGCTGAAGAGGAGGAGTGAAAGGTTGTAGGCAACCGGAAGAGTGAGAGTGAGGTAACAGTATCGATCAAGAGTCACAGTGAGCGAGCACGTAGACTCAGTAATAAGTCATACAGCGATACTTCAATACCAAAGACTGTATATATATTTTGCTACTAACCCGTATTCCTGGAACTACTAACCTGCTTTACCAGTTTTTTTTATTATTACGTTAATACATTATTTTCCAATATTCATTCTTGGCGTTTGTTATTTATTGGTACCGGATTTCATCCCGGAATCCACAACAATTATTATTATTATTATTATTATTATTATTATTATTATTATTTAAGTAAGAGAATCTCATTCGAATTCCATAAGCTCGGAATAAACGTTTCTGTTCGTACTCAAAACACCACAAAATACAAATCTTAAAGCTTGAGACAATGGACAATACGCGTAAATCTTACACTCTCTTAATCCCAACAAACTTAAAAATGTAAGAATGATAGAAAAACTAAAAATATATATATATATATATATATATATATATATATATATATATATATATATATATGTAAAAAAGGCTTAAACACTAATATTCCATGGTCATAATTTATTCCATTGGAATCGTAAATACGATCCAATTCATCAGACCTACAAATTTTTATTAAATATATATATATATATGTGTGTGTGTGTGTGGATGCATGTATAAATATTTATATATTTTGCATGTGTATGTGTATATTTACCACTAATATTATATATATATATGTCTGTTTGTTTCTGTGTCTGTTTGTTTCTGTGTGTCTGTGGGCGTATGTGTGTGTTACGCCCATATCAAAGTAAAACACCGTTTCTTCTTAGCAAATAAATTAAGTTTGCCAGAGGTAATCATGTTTGTGAAATTCTAAGCGAAAAAAGAAAGATAATGATCGTTCATATAATAATGACAGCCCTTTATCTCACAAGTTGATAAAACCTTTTTTTTTCCAGCATTATTTTTGTTATCAAAAACCATTTAATTCTATTTCTTGTATTTCTCCACAATTTTTAGAATTACTCATAATATTAATCGAGAATTCTTGCAAAGTATCCATAGCGATGTCGTGTGATTTTCAAAAAAAAAAACAAACTTATATGCAATTAGGATTTGAGAAAAAATCAACATATATAGTTCCACCCATTCTTTGTAACGTAACCCGAAGGAGACATTAACATTAACTTATGTACAAAATTGGTGACCCGCAAATAACGGTCTTATATCTTCACATACCTCGACATCTAAAGACATAAAATCAAAAACATTATTATTAAATTATTAAATTAAATTATTAAATTAAATTATTAAAACATAAAAATGTCTTTAATAAATTGTCGGACTTTGTCCATTTATTAATGTATGACGTCATTTGTTTACATTTGATAGCAGTTATGAATGTACGAGATTCATGGAAGATTGAAGTTTATAAGCAGTAAATTCGACCTAACGCTACTTTGTGGCCGAGTTGGTTAAGGCACGTCAGCGTAAATGACGGTTCCGTATAGGATGCAGGTTCGAATCCTGTCAAAGGACGAATACTTTCTATGAAAATTTCTCGTACATTCAAGCCGGTAAATGTTATTTAATACTGTTTGTTATAAACAGAGCATTTACTTAAATACTTGTATCTATAAAAAGAATGTTAAACATAAAAATGTCTTTAATAAATTTTCGACTTTGTCCAATTCTTAATGTGTGTGTGTGTATATATATATATATATATATATATATATATATATATCTTGTGTTCTGACAAGAGCTTTTCTGGACAAAGGGTGTGTAAGAACTGTCCAAATGTTTTATATTTCCGAGCGCTTTCGGCTATATCTTTAGCCATTATTAAGGATGATTCGATTTTTCAGCTTAATTGTGTGTGTGCGTTCTGTGTATGTCTTAGTATGTGGTAGGGATGTTTTTAATTTCCGAATACGGTTAGCACACCGTGGCTTTGTTCGTAGTTAATATTGTTAAGAGTTGGCTTTTTTATTATTATAGCTTCCATTATTTTTAGTCTTTTTTTCAGGTGAATGCAGTTAATATATTTTTGTTTTCTACTAGTATGTTTCTAATGGTGTCAGGAGAAAAAAAATTCTGCTTGCTAGTAGCAGTGAACTACAGAAATTAATGTCTTGATGAAGAAAATGTACTTCTGCCTGTAGTTTTCATTTGTTTTATATATATATATATATATATATATATATATATATATATATAGTCCCGCAGTGAAATAAGGTAGATTTTATTTTTCATATTACCCCAAACAAGGTGATAAGGCCACTTCGACACAAGGTGTTACTGGGTGTGAGAGTGAATGAAAAGACTTTAGGAAATGAAACCGGAAATCCAATCCTAAATAGGAAACAAGGAATAAACCTCTTCTTCTGATCAAAAGACGAGGAAGTTGTGTCAACCGTGCGATTTCTACGTATACATAGATGTTACGTGTGTTATTGACTTTCACTTTGAAATAGCAGCGTATATAAAGTCAGCTCTACGGCGACCTAGCTACCATCTGTCAATTCATTCGGTGGAGATGGTCAAGATTTGTCGAGTATTCAAGGAGAAATATAAGAGATATTCTGTTGTGGACAGCGAATCATGGAGAGGCTAGCATTCTTCGCCCACTCAATACATACGAATAAACAGGATACCATACAGTAGACATACTTGTTGCCATGGATAATCGTGAAGACTGCGTAGACAAAACCGTGAAGATCCGTGTGAACAGAACGCCCTGAAGATACGCAGGAGGATGACTACATGTCGATATTAAGCATTGATTTATTTTTTTACGACTTATCAACACTTTTTTGTGGTATTTATAGCTGAAATTTATTTTATATTGTAAGAATAATTTTTTTCTGATTAGGCGAGTGAATATTGCATTAAAAACTATTTTTAAAATAACACTATTTTTCCAGATAGAAGCTCTGCTATTTAAAGCATAACCGAAGGGATATGGATCCAGACTTCAGTTCGAACTCTCCTATTTCTCAAACCAAGAGGCGATCCATTTTACTAAATGCACATCCATTAGAAATTCACACAGATTTATTTATCAGTTAAAATAAATAAATAAATCCCATATATGTAAAAAAAAAAAAAAAACATTTTTATTTAATAGCAAAAATTAATTCTTCGTGGAATATACCTCAAACAATTCCTCTTGGGCACTTTTTCCGGGAAACTTTCAAAATAATTTTAGCACAAGCTCCAGGGAGTACTTCTCCTTTGGGAGGGAGCTGGGCTCAATACCCAGCGCCTGTGGCGTCCTCAAAAGGGGAAATATGAAGGAAGCTTGGTCAATTTTTCGACTCTGTTGCCGTTAAAGCAATTTTAAACTGACATTTTCCCCATTCGGTAGCGACATGGTCACCCTGAAAAATATCTCTACTTCAAACAGTACTTTCCTGACCCTTTTGCCTGAAAACTTTCAAAATAACATTAGCTGAAGCCCCCAGTGGGGGCCATATGCCCAGGAGTACCTCTCCTTTATTTACCGGCTCCCGTGGCGTTCCTATAAGCGCCGGGGTGGGGTTAGAATATTTTTCCTTAACATTGTCGTTAAACCTACTTTAAACTGACCTCGTGTCATACATTCGGTAACGACGTGAACGAACTGAAAAATAAAATATAACTCTATAATATAGATTAAATTATTTAAATTAATTGAATCAATATGGATTACTATGTAATTATAAACTTAAAATATCGTAAATAATACCGTGTTGCTTTTCCACAAGCTTTGAATACTAGCAGAATTCATTGAGGCATGTACTGAAAAGTTCATAGGCTGAACCAGGTACTCTCATAGAATAGGACCCAACGAGGTTTAATTTTCAGCACAGTCCCACTTGAGGTCCACACATTTTTTCTTTTAGTGTTGCAGTGCTTGGATCCAATGGATGAAGAAACTTTCATCCTGTTCGTAAAAAAAGTCATCGACAACAGATAAGACAGCATCACTACAACACTGTTTTCACCCGAATGTTGGGGAACAGATGATCGTCAAATAAGGAGAATAGGTAGGGAGATCAACCAATCCTAAGCCACAATTAAGCACAGCAGTCATTGAAACTTGTGTGATGGAGACACTTTTAGTCAGTTTTCCTGAGCGTTTCGTCTTGATATCCTTTCGTAAACGCCTCAGCAATTTGCCATGGTACTCGACATTGATGCTGTGTCTCTTTTGAAGATAGTCAATAAACACACTTCCATTTGCATCCCAAAAACTGAGATCATCACACTATTTACATTACTCGGACTATTGTCCATATCTTTGTTGCCATATTTATTACAACGTTTCGCCCATTGTAAGCTCCGGCCTTCTTCAGGTGGTTGGAATGTCGAACAGAACCCTTTATTCGCTCACTGGGCGAGACGGTTCTCATTCCACGTGCCATGTTTTTAATAGATGTCAGTTGTCAGTTATCTCCTGTTAATTCCCCTCTCCAAGTTCTCTACTGCCTTAACCGGTATTAAACTCACACTCTTTGTGTCCTGTCACTGGATCTAACTAACGACTTTATCCACTGTGCCATGTCTCCTTGAAGACATCTGTGTATGGATTTCTGGGGATTATAAACCTAATGTCATCAGCAGCTATTTTTACCAGTGCTCATATTGCAATTTTTGCTGTTATCATTCCATGTTTTTACCAGATCTGATATTGCAAATATGGCCACAAATATGAGGACAATAGTCCGAATAATGTAAATAGTGTACATAATACCTCATCTCAGAAATATAGACAGATACTGAGATAATCACCTTCACTGCACATGAACCGACATTGGGCTTCTTTGAGGTAGATCTGTAGGGGTGTTTCCACCGAATGGATTGTCTCCAAGCAGAAACCTTCGTCATGCCAAGTTCATTGTGAAGAATATTCTGAACTCTCTCACTGGATATGCTTATAAAATTGGATATTTGATTTATAGTCAGTCCCCTGTTATCCATCACCATGAGGTGAACACGATCAATGTATTCATCCGTGGTGGCAGTTGCAGGATATGCAGACTTAGGGTCATTTTCCCCGAATAAATTCAGTTGCCCACTTTTGGCATGTTGTCCATTTTCAAGAGAAGCTGCTAAAATTTCTTTTTGAAGTCTTCTTTGAACTGTCAGATGTTAGTTCAACTGGAAAGGAACAATGCAGTTCTTAATAAGGTCAAATAATGCTGGTAACAATTCATAGCTCTCGCATCATTCCTTTATAGTCAGCCTCTGAACTTTTCAGCCCACTCTCGTACTTAAGTTGTAAAAGTATGTTTATCTATATCTATAATTCTCAAAGTGTGTGTGTGTATGTTGTTTACGTGTTTCCACAGTTTTCATCTGATTTCGATGATTTTTTTTTTTGTTTGTTTCATCCAATTTGACTGGAAAAAATTACAAGTTTGAAGGTAAAAAACCGAAAAAACTAATTTTTTACACTTTGTGCAAAAATCAAAGGCAAAATGTAATCGTCTGTAAAAAACAGCGTACAATCAATTTAGAGAGTTGAAATTTAACGCAAAAGATTATTAGAATTATAAAAAAATTATATTATAAATAAAAATTATCGTATATTATTATTATGACGTTCCATGGAAGAGGTTCGTTCCTTGCAAGATTGAAAACGCAAAAACGGCCGTTTTCAGGACCACCCCCATTCAAATTGTTAACCCCCCTATTTGAAGATGTGCCTCAGTTACACCAAATTGTTGTTACTAATATTGATTTTCGGGTGGACTTGCTTTAAAATTAGTTTCTAATGAAGCTGATCCTATCTTTCACAAATAACTTTTGGCATGTGAGCTTTAAATTATGAAAAATTACCACAGAGAATTTTTAAAATTCCTACCTCCAGATTGATTTCCAGAATGTTCCCTAGGTATTTCATTGTGTTTATGTATCCTTACTGGAAAAAATAGGGCTCTTTTTGGTAAGATGTTTTGATCATTCCCCCCAAAGTAACATCCTGGTAACTAAACATATTTTTATCGTCCTCGGTATGACACTAAACTACATCCACGTCCCGGGTAAGGCGACAAAATTCATCCGACAGCTAGGCCTCTGATCAGGAGCTTTCGAGTAGCGTGGAACCACCTCTTAATTACTGGTGTACCCAGGACAACCCTGACCCGTGGTGGGAGCACCTAACCGGGTCCCAGTTATGAGCAAATAGTTAACCCCCACCCAAAGTGGTTCAAAACGCGATGAAAGTATAAAAATAGGCTTCAATACCAGGAATACTTTTTTGGGAAAAATTATTACCAGCAATACATTTTTGAAAAAAATTACCATCGATAAAAATCTTGTCGGCATTAAAAAAAACCCATTGAGGTTAATATGCCGTAAAACAAAACAAACTTATTAATGGAACGAGATCATTGTCCATCATTTCAGTGCAAATAAGTGCATTGGCTGTTAAAGTAAAGATTACCACCATTGTAGGTCATATACGTGATATGCCACACCCTATATCATAAGGAATGGATAGACACTTAGAGGCGGTGTAATGGTTAGCAAGCTTGACTCGACTGAATAGTGAGTTCGATACTCACTGGGTGCCCCTTACTTTCGGCTTTGTGCTACATCTAAGATACGTTTAGGAAATCGCTCTCAGAATGAATAGAGACATCTGCATTTCATTGGTGGGTAATCTATAATATGGTTCCACGAAACAGCACAAGACAGAAGTTCCAGCATTGGAACGTCGAACTGAACTTTTTATTTAGATCACTGGGGTAGACGGTTCTCATTCCACATGCCATCTGTTAATTCCCCTCTCCAAGTTCTCCACTGCCTTAAGCGGGTATTAATCTCACAATTTTTGGGTCCTGTCACTGGATCTAACTATTTTCCACTGAATATCATTTTTCATCCAATCATAGACACTACACGATTGTTTCTCTTCGCCTTCTTTCGTGTCGTATCTCTTTAGTACGTTGGGGAACACGGGTCTCCAGAGTTTCTCTTCTTTGTAGATATTAGTAACGATTATCATTCTGTTATGTCACCTAATCCTTGTTCTGCTAACCATTTGCACAATTTCGTTAGGTAGGTTATGCGTTGTTTTCCTCTGTCCCTCAATACGTCCCGTGAGTGTCAAATTTTCTAAGCCTTCTTTCCTAATTATGTTCGTTGGAAATTTCAAATGGATATGCTTGATTCATTTTGTTTCCATTTTGCCTAAAAACACCCGTCATAGCTCACATGTTCAGCCAATTGTATTCTCAGCATCCTCGGTGTAGAACAACATTTCTGATTACAGAATAAATATACATCGATGTAACTGCGAGGAAACAGTGAGCAAAGAAGTTTTAGAAACAATTTAAAACAAAATGGACACTTATATTTAAAATCAGAAAGAAACCATTTCTCTTTTTAACTCTCCTAAATATTATTCCGCCATCCATTTACCAAAGCTCGCTAGTTAGATTATGCATTATTTGTATCTGTCCCTCTTGCCTTGATTCTGACTAGCAAATATCAAACTTTCCAAGCCTTCTTTACACATCTTTTTCCCTAAAATTTCAAATGTCACCTTCTGATATTAAATATAAGTGTCCTTTATGACGAATTATTTGCGGATTCGAAGTGGTTGCGTTTGTTTTTTTTTTGTTTTTTTTTTGTTTTTTTTTTCCATTTCTAAGGGTGGCTCATTTTATTGTGGTGATATTTTGTGGGAGACTCGATAGGCAGGAAACAAATTTCAAACAATATTGTACCAATAGGAACAACATTCTATCGTCTTAACAAAACTAAATTGGACAGATATAAAAAGCGGCACAAGGAAGTGAGTATGTTACGTTCTAATACCCTTAGGAAAGGTAAGAAACCTCTGCTTCTAGCTATCCACCCCCAGCTATGTGTAAAATCGCAGGGGATGCTGGGTTCTATAGTCTTGGGTGGCAACCGGTCTAAGAGAAGGAAAACTCTGAATTTAAACCGGCCTGTTGTGTTCCATCAGGCTATATTGTCCATGAAACACCACTTCTACCGAGGCTGCGGTACGTCTGGCGCCTATATGACCCTGATGGGTCATGGGATCGTGTGCCTGATCACGATATTGAGATAACCTTATTCGTACGTATGCTGTGTGCAAATTCCTTTTGAGAATTAAAGAAGAGTTTCCGGTCAGTTTGTTACAGTTACCAGCTTAGACCATATTGTTTCCTGTGACATTTCCATGTGATGCGAGCCTGACTGGAGAACACGGAAGTTCCTATAGTGACATTAGAAAGCGATTTCTGATTGTACCTGTCCTCCAATTGGACATTTCACACGACTTCCACCCAATCAACATAATGCCCAATGACATTTCCCCACCCTCTGCAGTCTCTCTCTTCTAGTCGCATTTTCACGACAGAAGTTAACCGCCGATGCCTATTGCAGATGTTCGATCCTCCAATTGACTTCCAGTGTCAGAGCTGCGGTGATATGCCCAGTGTTGCAAAACTGACTTATGGTATTTTTTCCGATAAACATTTCTCTACGCTACAGTACTAGTTTGGCAGCAAGGTCTCATCGACTTACATTCGAACTCATTTACGGCAGCCAATGTTGGAAGTTTTCCTCGAAGATGAAGAAGAGACTCGAGGCAACGAAGGTATGGTTCTACAGATGGGGGTAGACTGTTTGTTATAGAGTAGTTTTCACAGTGGAGGCTTGTATTTCACTAAGTCTGTCCTAAAAGAGTCCGACGTACAAAACGTTAGGAACTTGCAATAGTAGTTAATGACGCAGCAATCTAGTTGTGGGGCTCATACATTAATGTCCGACATCGACTGACTCACTCAACACCACTGAGCCCAACTGTCGACCGCTACTACTACTACTACTACTACTTATTATGTGTGGGAGAGTCTATTAATAATAGAATAGGTACGTCAGGTATAACACTGTTCTAGTTCCACGTGCCATGTTTAATGGAAGTCTCCTGTTAATTCCCTTCTCCAAGTTCTCCACCGTCTTAACCAGGTGTTGAATTCACAATCAAGGAGACATGGCACAGTGGATAAAGGCGTTAGTTAGTTCCATTGACAGGACCCAAAGAGTGTGAGTTCAATACCTGGTTAAGGCAGTAGAGAACTTTGTGAGGAGAATTAACATATTGGAAGGTTTCCTCAAAGATGAAAAAGAGACTTGAGGCAACGGAGGTATGGTTCTACAGAAGGATGCTACGGATATCATGGACCAAGTATGTCAGAAATGATGAGTCTTTGTAGAGGATGCAAACAAGGAGGAAACTTATACTTAACATCAGGAAGAGGCAGCTGAAATTTCTGGGACACGCAATGAGAAAGAACGGCTTGGAGAATCTGATACTCGCAGGTGGAATAGAGGACAAAAGAGACAAGAGAAAGCAAGGCATGACAAATCTAGCGGGCTTAAGCAAGTGGAAGACAGGACGTAGCCTGGAGGAGGTGGCAGAGGAAGGAAACATATTGAGTGCTACAAGAGATAGGGAGAAGTGGAGAGCCATGATCGCTTAATTTCTGAAGGAACACGACACTTAAAAAAGAAGATATAACCTGTTTTATACTAAGTTTCTTTTCTTGCTCTTCTCGCTTGTGGAAATCCATTTCGGCTTTTTGATTTCCAGGCAAGCATAATCATCAAAACTTTAAATGCAATGTCAATCGTTATATTTCTCGTTCCTATTCTTTGACTGTTCTCGCTCGTTTATAATGTTTTATTTTTCTCATTCGTTCAAACTCACTGTCTTAGTGATTTTATTGCCTTGCTTGGGCTGAAATGATTTTAAGAAAAACTTTTTCCCTCAAATACAGGTTAATCCGTGCACTGTCATATCAATAGTGTACAGTAATATATATATATATATATATATATATATATATATATATATATATATATATATATACTAGCAGTAGAGCCCGGCGTTGCCCGGGATGTAACATTAAGAGATGGATCAAGTATCGACCATCATAAAGACTGACAAATAAAATTGACAAAGATTATTGTTTAAGGTTGACGGACATGCATTTCTTAATTTTTTTTTAAGAATTGGTCAAACCCAAACAAAACATTGTTTTCAATCGTTATGAGTCTACCGATTGAATAGAATTTCATTATAAACAATTGTCTTGTAAATTGAATTTTTAAAGCATTCTGAATGTAAAAATAAAAAAAAAAAGTGTACAAGACAATAAAAACACTACCTGCCAAAAAAAAAAAGTGAAGTTTTGTTGAAATTGGGTTGAAAAATGTAGGAAATCCGATCCCATATATAAACGAACACACACACACAAACAACCAACCTGGGTTTTTATAATAAGTATAACTCGTTATGAATAAGTATAACTCGATATGAGTTGTTCCCCTTTCATTAATGCTTCTTAATCGTGTTTTCAAATTGATTTAGTGCAAAAACAATTGTGTTTTTCTAATTTTTGGCGCTATCAGTACCACCGAAAGGTAATGTTACATCGTCCTGTGAAGTTTTGTTGAAATCGGTTGAAAAATGTAGGAAATCCGATCCAATATATAAACGTACAGACACACACACACACACACAATCTGAGTTTTATAATAAGTAAGATATATATATATATATATATATATATATATATATATATATATATATATATATATATGAATACTGATATTTTTTGAATGTAAAGCTGTTTGGTTATTTATTGATACGTTATATTTCATATTCTTATTGATTTTGTTATTATTATTGATTCTTATTATTTTGTTATTTAAACAATACTATCGACATATGCGTATGCCACTGAATTCTTCACGATGTCAATTTCGTCATAGAAAAGTTGATTTTTTTGTTTTTTGTGTGTGTGAATATAAATACTTTGTCTGAAGATGGTATAAAGAGTTCATGTTCTGTGTTATTTCATTTTATGCACTGTTACTAAGTTGACACTGAAATAATATAAGAAATGTAAACAATGAAATAAATAAGAATTTGTTGAAAATACTTACTGCCTAAAATAAGCTTGCATAAATGTCTTTAGGAGAATACACACACAATACATATATATATATATATATATATATATAATAAATTTACTATTTTAAAAATGTGGTTCCACCGCTAAACTGGAATTGCCATGTTTCAAAAACAGAAACAAAAAATTTCAAATCCAATTATAGAATTAAATTAAAATCCCCAGTCATGTTTCATTGTCAAACGAATTTTGGAATAACTTATTTTGAAATTTACTGTGTTTTATAAGCACATACATTCATAATATTAGTTCTTAAGGATACGGGGAAATTCTATCATTTTTATAACGGGTGGTAGGGTATTCATTTTCACTGACAACTATTGTATCAAAATATGAGTTACTTTCAAAATGAGGTTAAGTCAAGGAAGGGTAGGGGTGCCTGTTCAACGAATGATGATATACGTTCATCGCATGTTTTGATCTTTATCAACGACAAAAAAGTTTTTGGCACTTTTGTTTCGCCGTTAAATTTGTAATTGTATACATAAAGATTTATTTATGCCCTGTCGTTTTGCATTGAGCAGTGTTTTTCAAAAATAAAAATAATTAATAAGAACACCGGATTATATATCTTAGTGCTCTTTCTATTTATTTTAATATATATATATATATATATATATATATATATATATATATATATATATATATATATATATATATATATATATATATATATATATTGTCTACAGAATTGCTCCTTCACGGCATCATTCGCAGACAGTACTGTTTCGCTGTATCTCAGCCACTGGCGTGTTTATCTAAAAATAAACACGTGTAAGTTTGCCTTCATCGCTACCGTGCGTCAATGACTTATGGATAGAATCTCCGACACGAGATAAAGAGGTTTCGATCCTGGCTTCAGGCAATCGGATGTCTGGCCACAGTGATGAGCTGCGAAACGGCGAAACAGTCTTTCTGTGGATAACAATATATATATATATATATATATATATATATATATATATATATATATATATATATATATGCAGTTACATTTTGCAGTTCTTTTATAAATATTGACTTCCTTTTCTTCGTCTTTGTTCGTCATTTTGGATCTTGAAACGTTATTGCTGTGTTTTCTCTCTTGACGCTTTGTCATCTTCTATCCTCTACTCAAATTTTTCCTTTTGTAGCTTCCTATTTTTTATATTTAGAACAAATTTTAAATATAGCCGATTGAGATCACCTAACGTTTTTTTAGGGCCATTCTTGTTGGATTTCAATCTTACGTGAAATTTATGCCCATTTCTAATGTTATAATTCCCAGCACTTTTGCTGAAGCCATGTTATCTTGAAATTAATCAAGTCCAACAGTTTGTTAAGGTTTTCAAGCACGATTCACAATGCAGCTTAATTTACATATTCAGGGTAGGGGTATGGTGGGGTTTTCTTTAGAAACGCAAATTACAAAATAATTGCATTTCTTTTGCATGTTTTCCGCTGCTTGGCCTTGAAAAATAATCTATTAATTTGTATAATTTAATTTAATAATTTAAGGTATTTTACAAAAATGTTCAGCTATGAAACAAGAATGGCTCTGCTTTTTCTGTGATTTATTTATTTGGTCTGAAGAAGAATGAAACCCTGAATGGACAAACCAAAAATGTAATTCCAAAGCTTAAAAACAAAGAATTAAAATTTCAATAGAGAATCACAATGAATTAATTCCATTTCGATTGCATTTTCACCCTCATTTTTGTTCTATCAACGCAAAATATTTTCATCATGATATTTAGTATGGCCAAATGTGTCCAGCTATCTTTAATGAAAAACAAAGATTATTGGGCAAAAGCTGGAATGAACAGTCAGAACCGTTTTATTCTATGGGAAATTTGGCAGAAACTTATATTTAGTTTTATATATTTTTGTATGGTAATTTAGTAAGTTATGTGCCATGCGTGATACAGGCTTAGGCGAACATGTATCTTTCGATATATAACTCTGATAAAGCTTTGAAGAAATGGGACAAATGAAAAACCGTTTCATTCAAATTTGATTTGATTACGCGTTTCACATTTCTAGACTTCATCATCGACATGAAGTGAGAATTATAAAGAAAAGATAGGTAATAAATATTAACGGTTTTGTCAATGTCATTTCCATTCTTTTCTTTCATAACGAGTAAGATTTCCTTTCTCTCTTCTTCCTCCCCGCTTCCTTCTTTCTTTCTACTTCCTCTTTCTTCCCTTCCATTCATTTGTCTTTCATAGGCGATATCTTTCGTTTTTCTTCTCTTTCTTTTAAATGTTCCGACACGATTTTTTCTTTTCAGATTCATATTCTTCATTCTTAGCTTCTTTGTCTTTTTTCTTTCTTCCTTTCCTTTTTCTTTCTTTCTTTCTTTCTTTCTTTCTTTCTTCATCTTTTTTCTTTCTTTCTTCCTTTCTTTTTTCTTTCTTATCTTGCTTTTTTATTTCTTTCTTCTTTCATTCTTCATCTTTCTTTTTCTTTCTTTTTTCTTTATCTTCCTTTATCTTTCTTTTACTTTCTAATCATGATTTCTTTTTCTTTCTTTCTTTCATTCTTTTTTCTTTCTTTATCTTTCTTTTGCTTTCTTTTTTCTTTCTTTTTTCTTTCTTTTTCTTTCTTTATCTCCCTTTCTTTTTTCTTTCTTTCTTATCTTGCTTACTTCTTCATTCATTCTTTCTTTCTTTCTTTCTTTTTTCTTTCTTCATCTTTCTTTTTTTTTTCTTTTTTCTTTCTTTTTTCTTTCTGTTTTTTCTTTATCTTCCTTTCTTTTTTCTTTCTTTCTTATCTTTCTTACTTTTTCATTCTTTCTTTTTTCTTTCTTTCTTTCTTTTTCTTTCTTCATCTTTCTTTTTCTTCCTTTTTTCTTTCTTTTTCTTTCTTTATCTTCCTTTCTTTTTCTTTCTTTATCTTTCTTTTTTTCCTTCTTTCTTTTTCTTTCTTTATCTTGCTTTCTTTTTCTTTCTTTCTTTTTCTTTTTTCTTTCTTCCTTTTTTTTTTTTCCTTTTTCTTTTTTCTTTCTTCCTTTTTCTTTTTTTTCTTTCTTTTTTCTTTCTTTCTTTTTCTTTCTTTATCTTTCTTTTTTCTTTCTTTTTATTCCTTTCTTTTTCTTTTTGTTTCTTTATCTTTCTTTCTTTCTTTCTTCCTTTCTTCTTCCTTCCTTTTTTCTTTCTTTATCTTTCTTTCTTCTTTCTTCCTTTTTTCTTTCTTTCTTTTCTATTTTTCGTGCATCTTCTCATCCTGTCTTTTTCCCGCTATCTCTCTCTCTCTTCCCTTTTTTTCTTCTCCACCCTCTTTCTACTCACTTTATCTTTTCCTCTACCTATTTCGCCTCATGCATCAAAGACGTTAACCTTCACCTACAATCAACATATTGCTGTCAACCGTTTTCATCAGTTCGGCTCCAGGACAAGAAAACTCCTTGTTCTTGAGTAAAAGTAATCGATATCATCGAAAATTTAAAAAATATCACTTGGTCTCCTTAAAAAATAAATAAATAAAATATCTCTCAACCGATATTAAACCACGTCGTCCTTAAACTTTATTTCCTAAATTAGTAATTAATCTAATCAGCTTTTTAATACCCGATTATCTTTCACTCGATTAATCTTCAAATCGGCCATTATTACTCGTTTCTGATTGGTCTTTTTGTTCCTTTCCTCCTTCTCTTTCTCTCTCTCTCTTCCTCTCTCTCTATCCTTTTTAACCAATATCCTTTTTTAGTCTTACCCTCTTTTATTTACCTTCACGATTTTTTTCTCTCTCCATCCGTTTTTTTGACTGCTTCCACTTTCTTTCACATTACAACTAATTAAAAAATCAGCAAAGTAAAAGAACGCTTTATTAATTGTATGAAACTGAATCGGATGTTAAAAAGACTGCGATAAATAAGAGGGAATAGATCAGGTCCAAGAAATCATACGCTCTCTGATCACAAGCGATGACAATAAATAATTTTACATTTAATGGACTACTATTAACACGATTAGAATTCAACAAAATTTCCAAACATATAACTTTTAATACATATTCTTCCACTTCTTTAATCCTATATATAAGCGGATAACTCTTCCTTTATCAAAGGCTTAAAAATGATTCGGTCTTCAATGGATTCAATGGTTTTTCACCACTCTCGTTTTACTAACGTTAACACAGGCGAGATTTAATATTCAGTACCGTGATTTTCTTAAATCTTGACCTTCTTCTCGTGGAAATATATAAGAAAAATATTAACTCAATGATTTTTCACCACTCTCGTTTTATTAACGTTAACACAGGTGAGATTTAGTATTCAGTAACGTGACTTTCTTAAACCTTGATCTTCTTCTCTTGGAAATAATTAAGAAAAATCTTAAAATAAGGACAAAAGATAGCAGACTGAAAATTTGTAAAAAAATATGTAACGTTGGTTATGATGAAATATTTTTTTGTATTTAATAGATTTATGTTGTCTGAATTTACTTTTTAAAGTACCCAATATTTTATTGTCCTGATATTAATAAGGAAAGAAAAAAAAACACTTTATCTCGAGCAAAATAAAATCCTATGAAAGTCATAGCCATCTGGGAGAAAACGGTTGCGGTGACTCTTTCTTCATGATAAACAAAAGAAAAAATCTTATATTTTTGTTCAGTAATTGTGCACACCAAATACGAGTTGTGTACTTAAAATGGTTTGAACTTGTATAATAGACATATGAACAATGTTGCTCTTTTATATATAAAAGCACTCATACAGACATATCTACACAGAAGGTCCTAAGTTTACAGCGTACTCGGCGACAGCGTTTCGTGGATACAACGCTATAGGAGGAAGACGGCGTTGTTTCTTCAACGGCAGTACGCCATACTGGATTGTGCTACATTCGCTCTCTTGCTTGTCTCGTTTTTTCGGGAACTGTTTGCCCTTTATTATGGCTTCCGAGCGTAAGGAAGACTCGCAGGTGATTATGTAGATCAGTTCCGACCTACGTCAAAAATCAGGTTACGTCACGCCGTAGGAACGGAACACCGATGTAAGCCCAGGACCCTATGTATTGCACTAAAAATGCATATTGAGAAAATATATTTATTTTGTATAACAAAAAATTAATACGATCACGCACACACACAACACACGCAGACACACACACACACACACACACACACATATATATATATATATATATATATATATATATATATATTATTTTTATTATTATTTTCTTTGATTTCTGGCGTTTACACATTTCTTTACGGGTCCCGCCCAGGGACCTAAGGTTTAAAATGGCATCATGACACTTTCCACTGAAAAAAAAATTACATAGATAAAGCTCTTCGTAAAGTGTGGGCTGTACTTGTCAGAACAATTTTTTGTATCTCCTTGAGGCATGGACTTCCAGGAATCCCTTCAATTAGTCTACTGCAATCTTTTCCAATCAGTCCTAGGGCTCCAACTACAACAGGGATTGTTGATGTTCCCATATGCCACATTTTCGAGATTTCGAGATTTCTATTTCAAGGTCCTTGTATTTTGACAGCTTTTTGTATATCTTCAAAGATACATTGCAGTCAGCAGGGACTGTCATATCAATAAGGAGGCACCGTTTTTGTTTGTGGTCTTTAATAACAATATCTGGGCGGTTGCCTTTGATTGTTCTGTCAGTGTGTATTGTGTAGTCCCATAGAATTGTAACAGATCCTATCTCAGTAACCGGGTCTGGGTGGTGTTCATACCATTTTCTTTCAGTTTCCTTCCCGTAGAAGTTGCAGATTCTCCAGTGCAGATATTGGCCCACTCTGTCATGTCGTGTTTTATATTCAGTGGGTGCCAATATCCTGCAACCTGATACAAGATGATCAATCGTTTCTGGATATTTATCACAGAATCTGCATTTTGGGCTGACACAATATTTCAGTATATGTGCTTGATAATTCCTAATTAGCAAGCATTGGTCCTGTGCAGCAAGGATACAGCCTTCAGTTTCAGCTTTCAACCCTGCACTACGTAGCCACTGATGGGTACGGGTTTTGTTTACGTCAGCTTGTTTGGTACGGGCAGGGTATTGGCCATGAAGTGGTTTATCTTGCCATCGCTTCTGTATCTGGTCGGTTGCATTCGTCTTTGCTGTCTTTTTAAAGTATTTTGCAGTTTCAGCCGTTGTATTGTGTTGTAGTTGCATCTCTACGCCCATTTGAAACTCCATTTTGAATTTGTTGGCTTCTTTTATTACGGAGTAAAGATTATTATTATTATTATTATTATTATTATTATTATTATTCGGTCGAACAAACTCGGTCATTCATGCGTCTCACGCCAAACGTCACGGCCCTGTATCAGATTACGAAGGTAGCATTATGTGTTGTAACATATTTGGTCAGTGTAGGTGACTGCTAGGCGACTAAACCGTCATGGATGTTGTCTCCAGGAGATCTGAGTGTATAGGTTCTATCAAGTTTAAACTCAATGGTTTTAGTTAATCTCCACACGGTGGCATCATACTTTAAAACCGACTCTAGAGGGGCGAGAATGAAACCCGATTTAATTTAGTCTGGTAGATCAGATTTTCAAATAACATCGATTTTATTCAAGGCGGACTCTGTATCTATGCCTCTAAAGCTGAAGCCATAAGCTTCAAGCAGCAAAGCTTAATACAAACTGCCTCAGGTGAAAGAATGAAATCCGTCGAATCTTTTACATATCTAGGAAGCGAAAAAAATTCTGAGAAGGATGTGAAAAATCGCATAGATAAGGCAGGCATATATATATATATATATATATATATATATATATATATATATATATATATATATATATTGTTATGGTGGTGGCATACTGCTGGCTCGGAAAAGTTCGCGTGAACAGGTTCTTAAATTTGAAAGCTTAGCGAATCAGTTGTTAGGTTATCCGAAAACAAGATGCAACAAAGATAAGATGCAGTTTTAACAACAATCAGGATTGTAGTTAAAAACAGTAAATTAACCTGGCTAAGCAGGCGCTTTCTCTGTAGCTAGAATTGGTACGTCAGGCTGTATGGCGGTTCCGTGTGGGATTCTGGTTCGATTCCTGCCAGAGCACATATTTTCTTTGAGAGTTCTCTGGCATTCAGCCTGGTACAGTTGTTAATACTATTTATTATGAACAGAGCATTTACTTAAATATTTGTATCTATAAAAATAACGTATAAACGAAAAAATACATTAAAATATATATATATATATATATATATATATACACGTCTCACAGACGTGCCGCTGCCTCCCTCTGTCTTTTTTTACAAATACTTTCACAGTAACTGCTCCGATGAGCTGCTTTCGCTGGTTCCCTTAGTTCATGAATTTAAGCGCTCAACTAGGCTGGAATCTCACTCTCACCCTTTCACTATAGAAACTGTTAAATGTAGATTTCTCTTCTACTCCGATAGCCTCATGTCTCGCACTTCTCGCCTGTGTGACTCCCTCCCCATTTCTTGCTTTCCTGATAACTATAATCTCCAACTATTCAAATGTAACGTCAATCGACATCTCCAGATTTGTTAATCTCTCCCCTAACCGCCTCTTTATCCTTTCCTTTATCACTCCTCTTTGTTCTCGCTCCAGCTCTGTAACCCCTTGTGTGCTAGTAGATTCCCCCCTTGCTTGGGGTTGAATACTTTAAAAAGAAATAAATATATATATATATATAATTTCTTTTTTTGTATGTATAACGACTTGTAGGCGCGCCATAAAATATCCCTCACTGGGAACTAACTAAAAGGATGACCGCCAACATGAGCCTTGAAATAGATACCCTACCCAACCTTAGCAAAACCTCTCAGAAGATGATGAATCTATAGATAAGAATTAACTCTCTGACCACTTAACGAAGAAAACTAGCCTAGCCACTCCGACAATAACAGATATTATGACGGACCATGCCTAAAAACACACGTAAACCAAGAGATAGCTTATTCCTAAAATTTCGCTTGAAAATGAAACGGGACTAAACACCTCAATTCAACTTAATTTTAATAATTATTTGGATGGTTTCGGCTCTCGTTTTTGAAACATGAGAACTCTTATGTAGCGAAGGAATCACATTTTTAAACAAAAAATATAATAAAGCTCTTCTTCTGTATGGAGCACTGTCTTCTTAAAAATAAAAACAAAAATACTAAGCAACTCCGGATTATGCACCCAACATGTTCTTTTCTATTTTCTGCATACCTGCGCACTTATATATATATATGGGGATGCGTTTAATTAAAGACGATTGACAAAGTACTGCGATTAAGCTTTTTTATTTAATTTTCTTGTAATCGAAGAAGTATTTTCTTTTCTGGACAAAAAGTGTAAAATTTGTCCAAATTTTCTGGATATCCGAGTGATTTCGCCTATTCTTTTAGCCACTATCCAGAATAATTTTGATTTTTAAGTGAATGTATGGATTTTTGTATGTATCTAATGTTATAGGAATGTATTATTTTCCTAACACGGTCAATAAAACATTCCGATATCTCGTCATTAATTAAACTAGTTTAAAAGAGGGTGTTGTTGCCCAAATACGTAATTACATCTGTATTCATTCTTTTAGTTGTTTGTGTTTTAGACTTCTTTAAGTGGACGCGTTATTTGCTCCTGATGATACTTCAATAAATGATTAAAATATTTATGTTGCTACCATTGTTCTTTAGATGTTATTGTCTAAAGCGAGGTGCTGAATGTAGCCGTTCGTAAAATATCAAAAGTACATTATCTGTCTATATTTCAGAGATTAGGTATTATATACACTATTTACATTATTCAGACTATTGTCCTCATCTTTGTCGCCATATTTACTACAACGTTTCGGCCTTTCAGTATCTGTCTATATTTCAGAGATTAGGTATTATATACACTATTTACATTATTCAGACTATTGTCCTCATCTTTGTCGCCATATTTACTACAACGTTTCGGCCTTTCAGTATCTGTCTATATTTCAGAGATTAGGTATTATATACACTATTTACATTATTCAGACTATTGTCCTCATCTTTGTCGCCATATTTATTACAACGTTTCGGCCTTTCAGTATCTGCCTATATTTCTTAGATGAGCTATTATGTACACTATTTACATTATTCAGACTATTGTCCTCATCTTTGTCGCCATATTTATTACAACGTTTCGGCCTTTCAGTATCTGCCTATATTTCTTAGATGAGCTATTATGTACACTATTTACATTATTCAGACTATTGTCCTCATCTTTGTCGCCATATTTATTACAACGTTTCGGCCTTTCGGTATCTGCCTATATTTCTTAGATGAGCTATTATGTACACTATTTACATTATTCAGACTATTGTCCTCATCTTTGTCGCCATATTTATTACAACGTTTCGGCCTTTCAGTATCTGCCTATATTTCTTAGATGAGCTATTATGTACACTATTTACATTATTCAGACTATTGTCCTCATCTTTGTCGCCATATTTATTACAACGTTTCGGCCTTTCAGTATCTGCCTATATTTCTTAGATGAGCTATTATGTACACTATTTACATTATTCAGACTATTGTCCTCATCTTTGTCGCCATATTTATTACAACGTTTCAGCCTTTCAGTATCTGCCTATATTTCTTAGATGAGCTATTATGTACACTATTTACATTATTCAGACTATTGTCCTCATCTTTGTCGCCATATTTATTACAACGTTTCGGCCTTTCAGTATCTGCCTATATTTCTGAGATGAGCTATTATGTACACTATTTACATTATTCAGACTATTGTCCTCATCTTTGTCGCCATATTTATTACAACGTTTCGGCCTTTCAGTATCTGCCTATATTTCTTAGATGAGCTATTATGTACACTATTTACATTATTCGACTATTGTCCTCATCTTTGTTTCCATATTTATTACAACGTTTCGGCCTTTGTATCTGCCTATATTTCTTAGATGAGCTATTATGTAAAATATTTACATTATTCAGACTATTGTCCTCATCTTTGTCGCCATATTTATTACAACGTTTCGGCCTTTCAGTATCTGCCTATATTTCTGAGATGAGCTATTATGTACTTTTTACATTATTAGGACTATTGTCCTCATCTTTGTCGCCATATTTATTACAACGTTTCGGCCTTTCAGTATCTGCCTATATTTCTTAGATGAGCTATTATGTACACTATTTACATTATTCAGACTATTGTCCTCATCTTTGTCGCCATATTTACTACAACGTTTCGGCCTTTCAGTATCTCTCTATATTTCTGAGATGAGGTATTATGTACACTATTTACATTATTCGGACTATTTTCCACAACCTGTCTCCATGCTTATCACAACGTTTCGGCCGTTAACGCTCCGGCCTTCTTCACGCGCTAGTTGGGATGTCGAACTGAGTAGACTATTTCTTCAGTTACACGTGTCTCTTGTCTAATGGATGTTGTTGTCAGTTATCTCCTGTTAATTAAAAAAGTTCTTTTCTACCTTAACCGGGTATTGAACTCACACTCTTTGGGTCCTGTCACTAGGTCTAACTAACGCCTTTATCCACTGATGCCATGTGTCCTAGAAGTGTGAATTTTTACCTGGTTTGGTCAGTGCAAAACTTGAGAAGGAATTAACTGAGGATAACGATAATCCCATTAAACATGGCGCATTGGAACTAGAACAGTCTACCCTAAAGTGAACGAAATAAAGGTTCAGTTCGACATTCCAACCACCTGAAGAAGGCCGGAGCGTACAGCGACCAAAACGTTGTGATAAACATGGTGACAAAAATGAGGACAATAGTCCGAATAATGTAAATAGTGATCAAAAGTACATTCTATCTGAGTTAATACCCAACTCGTTAGCAAAATAAATTCTACTGAAAAGGATGCGAACATATGCATAATTAAAGCCTGGGCTGCATTGAATAAAATGGATGTAACCTGGAAATCTGATCTCTAAGACAACTGGCATAGAGATTCTTTAATGTCACTGTAGAATTGGTTTTAATGTATGGTGTCACTGCTTGGATATTAACTGAAACCCTTGAATCTAAGTTTGACGGAAGCTACATTAGGATACTGAGAGTTATAATAAATATCTCTTAAAGACAACATCCAACTAAATTGCAGTTCTGTGGAAAAATCTCTGATAATATTATGTGATTGCAAAATGTGCTTTGCAGAACACTTCTGGTCAGTAAAACAAGAATTTGCGAGTGATCTACTGCTCTGGATACCTATCTATGGTGCAATACGGGTTGGTCGCCCAGTAACCAGCTATATTAACCAACTATGTTATGACACAGAATGCCACCCTAATGACCTTCCAACTTTGATGCCGGACCGTGGGGGTCGGGGTGATAGACTCTTGAATAAACTCGACTGAATAATAATAATTGGCTCTTCAATCAAGCATTTTAAACTGACTTAAATCAAAGTCAACGCTATCGAATATTGATTGTCTACCACAAGCGATGTTTCATTAGCGTGGAAGTACCTTTCAGTTTCCGAGCAGATGAAACGATGTCTGAATTAGCCAAACGTTGAAATGGTGACTGACTTGAAGCGATACTTTAATAAATTTAAAACACGTTTCGAATATCAAATCAAAGCAGTTTCACGTTCATGTTAAAAGAAAATGCATTATTTTTTCATAGAATGCAAAAATAAATTAATATTGGCGATTTAGAAAGATGAGGAACACGAATGTGAATGAAGGAAATTTCAGAGAAAATCTCTCTCCCCCTCTCCCCCTTTCTCTCTCTCTCTTTATATATATATATATATATATATATATATATATATATATATATATATATATATATATATATATAATGAAATGGATTAAATCCAACATAATTTAATTTGTATAAACATTATTTTAGATGGATACGAGTTTATTTGTTTATTATTATTTAAATGGATTCGAGTAAATGTTCTGTTTATTTATTTAATTAAACAGTATTTTTTTTTTATTTAATTACATTTACTGTCGTGAATATTCGAGAAATCTTGTCAGATGGTATGCGTTCTCTGACAGGATTCGAACTTGAATCCTCCGTGAACCGCCATTATGCCTAACGGGCTTAATCGATTCGGTAACGAATTACTGCTTTTGAACTCACATTCTCAGCCGATTCTCGAAACATCTATATCTGCTCTGTTTTGTGCCCTTGCGTAAATAAAGACATTTTTTACTTTATGAAATGGTTTAGATCCGACATGTTTTAATTTGATTTGCTTAAAAATTTCGGGCTTTGTTTAACCGGAAGTCATATTGTTTAAAATAAAAAAATATTGTTTAAAATCAAACTCAGCGTTGCTATTGCACGCTCCAAAAACAATAACTCATTTCCAATAGCATTTTCGGATACAACAATACATATATTTTCGTTGTCCTCTTATTACTAAGAAAAAACAAGAACAACATCTATTCCATACCTGAAGATGTCTGTAGGAACAGACGAAAGCTTATAGTAAAAATAAGAACTAATACGGCAGAAATTTATGGAAACAAGGATCATTTCATTCATAATGGATTCGGAGGTTTTTGTATATTATTTGAATTGTTTGCGATGATGGATTTCTCGCCAATTAAATCATTAAACTTTGCATTTGTTTTTGTGTGAATAATTCATGAATTGTAAATTGATTGCACTTTTATCGTAATATATATATATATATATATATATATATATATGTGTGTGTGTGTGTGTGTGTGTATATAAACTGTGTATATTTGTGTGATATAGAAATAAACTACTGATATTGGGTTAGATTGGATGAAGGAATGTAAAAAACAAACGAATAGAAAGAGGAAAGAGAGCATATTTAAAAAAAGGAACCAAATAGAAGGAAATAGAAGGAAAATAAGGATGGAAATTAACAAAAGGAAGGAAGGAAGGGAGGAAGGAGGGAAGAAAGGAAGGAAGGAAGGGAGGAAGGAAGGAAGGAAGGAAACTGACGAAGGATAGGGGATTGAAGTAAAGGATAGAGGATCTAAGAAAGAAAGGGGTGAAAAAGGAAGGGAAGAATATAAAGAGGAAGAAAGGAGTGAAAAAGGAAGGGAAGAATATAAAGAGGAAGAAAGGGGTGATAAAGGAAGGGAAGAATATAAAGAGGAAGAAAGGGGTGATAAAGGAAGGGAAGAATATAAAGAGGAAGAAAGGGGTGAAAAAGGAAGGGAAGAATATAAAGAGGAAGAAAGGGGTGAAAAAAGGAAGGAAGAATATAAAAAGAGGAAAACCGGGTGATAAAGGAAGGGAAGAATATAAAGAGGAAGAAAGGGGTGATAAAGGAAGGGAAGAATATAAAGAGGAAGAAAGGGGTGATAAAGGAAGGGAAGAATATAAAGCGGAAGAAAGGGGTGAAAAAGGAATGGAAGAATATAAAGAGGAAGAAAGGTGTGAAAAAGGAAGGGAAGAATATAAAGAGGAAGAAAGGGGTGAGAAAGGAAGGGAAGAATATAAAGAGGAAGAACGGGGTGAAAAGGGAAGGGAAGAGTATAAAGAGGAAGAAAGGGGTGAAAAAGTAAGAGAAGAATATAAAGAGGAAGAAAGGGGTTTAAAAAGGAAGGGAAGAATATAAAGAGGAAGAAAGGTGTGAAAAAGGAAGGGAAGAATATAAAGAGGAAGAAAGGTGTGAAAAAGGAAGGGAAGAATATAAAGAGGAAGAAAGGTGTGAAAAAGGAAGGGAAGAATATAAAGAGGACGAAAGGGGTGAGAAAGGAAGAGAAAAATATAAAGAGGAAGAAAGGGGTGAGAAAGGAAGGGAAGAATATAAAGAGGAAGAAAAGGGTGAAAAATAAACAGAGGACGAACTGTCAATGGAAGAAAAAGTAAAAGAAAAAGGGATGATACAGTTGAAAGACATCGAAAGAGAAAGATCAGATTGAAAAAGACAAAGAAAATGGCTGACAAGATACAAAAAGATGGAAATCGAAAAAGAAAGAAAAAAGTAAGACCGGAAAATCTAAAACAGAAAAGTGAAAAATGTAATAAAGTTACAGAGAAAGAAGAAAAATAAAATGAATGAAGCAAAGGGAAGAACTTGAAAATAAAGAGAGAAAGAAGAGAGAAAGAAAGAGAAGTTAGAAAAAAAAAGATTCATGAAAAATAGAAAGAACTATAGACGTCAATCAAAATGTAAAAAGGAAGAAAAAATGAAAAAAGAAAGAGTCGATGAGAAACAAACGAAAAATAAAGATAAAATACAAAATATAGATAAAAAAAGGAAGAGGAAAAGAATAAAAGAAAAATCGGGAAAAATAAGTAATAAAAAAGTAAACAAAAAGAAAACAATGAAAGAAAAGCAATGAAAAAATGAACTAAAAAAGGCAAAAAAAAAAGATTTACATTTTTAAATATCGGAAAAACTTTGAAAAACATAAAATAAAAATAAAAAAAACTTGTACCTTTTGGTTTTTATTATTTCTTATTTATGGCTCTCGTTTATCTAAAAACGAATGAAAAAAGCCATGATATAAACGAAAAAGAAAGAAATAATGGAATACAGAAGAAGGTGAAGAACATGCAAAATGAAGGAAAAAAAAGAAAAATGTTCTTTTGATGTTATTGGAAGTTACGACATATATATTTTATGCACAGAATAACAAGATAACTTTTTAGCTAAGAGCTTCCTATTGTGCAATGCAGGTGATTGTTCCCTTTACGTGAATATATATATATATATATATATATATATATATATATATATATATATATATATATATATATATGGACTTACAGTTCAAAGCAAAGTTTAGGCTGGCAAAAGGATACGAATATAAGTCATCGAGATAGGATTGAAATTATTATACAGAATGATGATCGCATCAAAAAATCGATACATCGAAGCTGCAAATATTGACTTAGATTACTAGATAAATATATAAAGGGATATATACATGGATGAATACAGAAAGATAATAAACATGTAAACATAATGTTTATATATATATATATATATATATATATATATATATTAATGCATGTTTCATTAAATAATATAGACAATTTTTTCTATTTATTTTAACTAAGTTCCTTTCATATTTTCTGATAAGCTTAATCACATTATCGTTGAAAGTCGAAAGGAAATCACCATATTGATACATGTTTAAATCCAATCTAAGCTTTCAAAGATGACAATTTCAATAAATCAAACAACAACGGACGAAACAACAATGATAGACTGTCTTTGCTGCATGAAAATTTCCAAGTAACGACAAACTCGTATATACGAGACGCGGAAGCGAAAATCCCATCGGAGCTCGTGACGTCACACATGACTACGCGAGATTGAAAAACAAGAAGTACTAAGTATGGGAAGCCGTTGGTATAAACCAATGCCTTCTGTGATAAATTATAGGCATTTAAGAATATTTGTGGAAAATTTATAATTTATTTTGTTCAGGTTAGGTTTCAACCGTTTTATGTATAAAGCTTCAAGAATTTTTAATTTTTGTTTGTTTTGATGTTTAATAATTGTTGTGTTGTCAACAAGGATTTTCCGGAATTGAGTACGCGGACAAGCATGTTGTTTTAAATGTCTAAAAATGTTAGAGTTATCATTTAAATGTAGAGTCAAGAGCCGTGAATGCGAGTTTGTGGTGTAACCAACATAAATATTATTTAATCCGTTGGAGATACAATCTCCCAAAGGGCACTTGAATTTGTAAACTATGTTTGTTGCAAATCGCTAACGGGGAGTGAGGAAGAATCATTGCGAATAGTTATATATATATATATATATATATATATATATATATATATATTCCAAAATTATGACACAAAAATGTTATAAAATAACTAAAAAATAGCCATTTTGTTTCAACACTTCTGGTGACTTATCATGCGATGGTGTTGAATGTAGAACCTTTATGTAGATTCCACATTCAATACCATCACTTCATAAGACACCAGAATTGTTCAAACAAAATGGCTACTTTTTAGTGATTTTATAACACATTTATGTTATAATTTACGAATATTTTTTCATGTTATAGTTTTTTAGGTTATAGTTTTTTAGGTTATAGTTATTTATGTTATATTTTTTTATGTTATAATTTTCGAATAAATGGTTATATTTACTCTACTCTGTATTGTGCACTCTTTTATGAATAGTATATTTTTGGAATTTATTCCGTATACACCAATCCTATACTTGTATATATATATATATATATATATATATATATATATATATATATATATATTAAAGACATTTTTTATGTTTAACGTTGTTATTTATAGATACAAGTATTTAAGCAAATGCTCTGTTTATGATAAACAGTATTAAATAACATTGACCGGCCTGAATGTCCGAGAAATTTTCATAGAAAATATTCGTTCTTTGACAGGATTCGAACCTGCATCCTATACGGAACCGTCATTTACGCTGACGTGCCTTACCTCTGGGAATATTTTCTATGAAAATTTCTCGGACATTCAGGCCGGTAAATGTTATTTAATACTGTTTATCATAAACAGAGCATTTTCTTAAATATTTGTATCTATAAATAACAACGTTAAACATAAAAAATGTCTTTAATAAATAAATTGTCGGACCTTGTCCATTTCTTAATATATATATATATATATAGAGAGAGAGAGAGAGAGCGAGAGAGAGAGAGAGCGAGAGAGAGCGAGAGAGGAGAGGCAGGCAGGGAGGGAGTTCCTCATCGGTGAAGTTTAGGGGCTTAGGTTACCATTGTGTATTACGGTCCTTCCATTTTATAAGTTACAAAGTATTATATTTAATAATAGTGTGTTTTTGGTTGCGTTCTAACATACTAATGACGTGGTTGAGATGGCGTTCAGTCGTTGTGTGTTCTGCTAATCGTATTTTTGAATTTTGGTGGAAATTAGATCCGTTGGAATCTATGAAAAAAAGAGTGTGGAGCTGCGATTTAATAGCAATCTTATTGCAGTGTATGCTGACCAATTTCCTCGCAGATTAAGAGAAGATTCGAAGCCATAGATTTGGTTCTACAGAAGAATACAGAAAATACCAGGGATAGAGCATCGATATTGGGGTTAGTGTGTAACTCTTTTCCAGTTGATTTGAGTTTATTTCTGAGGATATTATTGTGTTTGCTCTGTGGAAAACGGTTTTTCAAACTAACCGCTTTTGGAAGATCTCTCAGATTTGGATGCACCTTAATTATTTTTCCCTTTTCAATTGTTAGGGTTGATAGGTATAGCATCTCGATTTTCTTTTGAATGGGATCGTATCCAAGATTTCTGATTGGTCAATGGTGAATCTGTGATCGGAAAAGTTTAGTAAGATACAATTACCTTTAAATAGTATTTCCGTTGTATAAGTTTAAATGTTTTTTTGTTTGTTTTTTTTTTGTTGTTTTTTTTACTAATGCTGTGTTTTTGGCTGAATTCTAACCTACTATTGAGGTTGTTAAGATGGCATTGAATAGTTGCGTGTTCTGCTGTGCTCATTGTATTTAAAAAACATCTCCCTGTATTTTTGAATTTCGGTTTTAAGATGCCGTATCTTCTCATAGATAAATTGTCGCCCTTTTATAATTTTAATGCTCGTCGTTTATTTTTGTAGACTGCACAGTATAGTAGGGTCAGTTGGGCACCATCTGTTAGAAAAAGAGCACCATCACAGATTTCACTCCGCCAGAAATTTGGAAACGGCCTGCTGTACTGCTTGTCATTCTCACCGGAATCCCTAATACGAACATTTCAGAGTGTTTAGGTGTAAATCTGAGGTCAATGCAGAGGGTTCGAAAAACAGTTGGATGAGTCTAATGGTGATTACGAAGGTGTTTGGGGTAATCACTATTGATGGCGATGTTATGCCTTCCTTCATCTACCCACAGGGGCTAAGACTCAACACGGAGGTCTACATCAATGCCTTGAGGGGGTAGTGATGCCCTGGGTCATAAGTGTGGCTGCTGGAAAACAGGAATCTGCACCATGCCACACATGCAGGAGAACCCAGTCATCGCTGTCAGTCAATTTCTGCAACCATATAACCCCTTACATCTGGCCACCTAACTCCCCAGACCTTTGATTATGAGTTGTGGGGCACAGATAAGCGAGAGACCAACAAAACTCCTTGTCACACCATAGATAAAATGAAAGCAATGATTATGGCAGCGACTTAAATAAGGAGACTGTCCAGAAGAGATACAGGAAAACTCAAAGTCGTCTATGGTCTTTGGTTGAAGCCAATGTCGATTTTATAGAATAGATTTAGCCTTTCTTATTTCAAAAAGATTTTGTATAATTTTGGTAAATATATCTGTTAAAATGAGATGTCAGTGTTATTTGTAATTGATGTGGGGCCAAAGTTGGGACCACAGAAGGAAAACACGGAACACGGATTAGCTGTAAGAAAGATATATTAACAACAGCTTACAGAGATAGTGTAAGCGGAGCTTACTATATGTTAGTGTCCAATACTGGTAGTCGTACGCGGCTGTCACTCTCTCTCTCTGTATTACTCTCTGTCCATCTCTAGAGTGCTATGTCGCCTACTTAATATAGGCCTGGAAGAGTCTATTGTGTAGGTAGTTTCCGGTCTCACAATACTCCCTTCCAAAGAGTTTTCTTTTTGAAAAGGAGAGAAAAAATAAACCTTAATACTTTTTCCTCTTGGGATTTACGTCGAGCGGTTGAGTAAATTTCCTTTTCCTTCCTGAGCGTCGCACTTCAGGAGAGACTTGGGGCATGTCGAGATCGAACTAGTGAGCCACAGCTTTTCGCGAACCATCTGGCAGTTTATGTAAAATGCAAGCACCAATGCCGTACGAGCTTGCATCACTTGCGACTATGATGTCGAGACTAGGGTCGAAATGCGTGAGGGAGATGTCTGAAGTAAGAGTTTTCTTGATTTTCTCGAATGCGTCTTGGCATTCCGGGGTCCATGACCATGGTTTGTCCTTTTTTAAGAGTTGGTTGAGAGATCCTCTCAAAGTTTGCATGTTCTTAATGAACCCTTGGTAAAAATTAGCTAGACCGAGGAAGCTTTGTAACGTTTGAACGTTATCTGGGGCCGGCATGTTTCTGATCGCGTTGGCTCTTTCTGGATCGGCCGACGACCGTCTTTATTTATAATGTGCCCTAAGTATTTAATCTCTGGTAAGAAATAGTCACGCTTTACCTCCTTAACCTTAAAACCGTATTCTTGTATCTTTTCGAATAAGTTTATTATATGGTTCCGTAGTTTTACTAAAACCAGTATATCATCCAAATAAGGCTGTTGCGTAGTCAAGGTCGCCCAGCATGGCGTCCATGACCTCAAACTTTACTCCAAAAGCCAGCCTGTTGTATTTGTACAACCCTCTATGGGTGTTTATGCAGAGCAATTTGGAACTTTCTTCTTCCACCTCTATTTGAAGGTATGCGTCTGAGAGGTCGATTTTAGAAAAAAAATTTCCACCATTGAGTTTACTAAAAATTTCTTCAGGGCTTGGGAGAGGATAGTGGTGATCTTGCAAGGCATCGTTTAACCCTGTGGAAAAATCTGCGCATACTCGTATTTGATTGGACTTCTTTTTTACGTAGACCGTAGGTGCTGCCCACTCGCTGAAATCTATTTTTGACAAAATACCTGCTTGTTCGAGTCTATCTAACTCTTTGTTGATTTCTTCTAGAGCAGCGAAAGGGACATTCCGTTTCTTTTTGAATACCGGTTGTGCACCGTCCTTCACCTTGGACTTAGCTGAATAGGAGGTAGACTTACTTCTGATTTTATTAATCTGAGTCACACCTGATTCCTCGATAGTGTTTGAGTCACGCTTTACAGATATTACTCTTTGACAGTCCTCTGCCAGTTTTTGGAGAGTCAATCCTTGTTCGTTTTCAAGCTTGGTCAGTACCCGTCGTCTGACTTCGGCGTCTTCTGCAGATACTAGACCTTTGTGCGAAAATTAAGCACTTAAAATCATCAGCAGTCAGTTCAGCTAGTTTAAAATCATTACATAGCTTGTTTACCGATGCTGCAAACGTTAGAACATCTTGCTGGTTGTCTTTGACTGTGTTCAGGCATTTCCAACGTTTGTGGAACAAGGTTGTGTTAGGCCCACATAGTTCCGATAAGAGCTTAATAGTCTCTGAAAAATCCAAGTCAGTCGTTTTCTTGGGTAGTATGAAATCTAAGAACCTACTATGTTCTGTAGTTCCCAGTTTTCTCAATAGTAGGCGTACCTTTTTTTACTGGACCATTGTTCACAGTCTACGTTGAAAATATCTTCGTAGCGCCTGTAAAATGCGTCGAACGTTTTGTCGTTCTCTGGTACGTATTCAAAGGTTTCTATTGAATTGTAGATTGTAATCTGGGAGAATATTGTATCTTTTTCAGAGTTTGAGCCTTTTAATGCATTTACGAGTAATTCTTTAACTTGTTTCTGTTGTAGTTCAGCATTCTGAAGCGTATTTTTTGGAATTCCATTTTGTTGTTTATGTAATTCCAAAAATAGTTGTTAAATCTTTCTTCTGATTTTTGTTGCTGATCCAAATTTAGTTTTTAACATTTGGGCAACTACTTTTTTGCAAATCTTCCATATTTAAAAATTACAGCGCTTTTTTGTTGCTTTGAAACACGTGTACTAGAGGAGGTACACAAAAAAAATCTTGATAGATTTTTGTTCCTTTTTTTTTTTACAGAAAAAAAATATGGACGAACAATTACTAAACTAAACCAATTATGTGTTTTTTAGCTTTTTTTTTCCCGTGGTTCCGTTAATTTTACGTAATTGAATAAATTTTCACCACACTTATGTATTTTGTTTTTGTTTTTTTGTTTTTTTTTTATAGGGTTATAAAAAGAGAAAACTCACCTCAATGAATTTGAGGGGAGAATAATTTTATGTCCGAGTTCAACTCAGTTACATAAAAAAAAAAATTTTCGATAGTTTTTTTTCGAAAACTTGAATACAATGGTAGTACTTGCTCTTGTATTGTCAGTTTGTTTTACGAACAACTGTTTTTTTTTTCTGTGTGTGTGTGGGTGTGTAGAAATCGTTCTCGTATTGGACAGACTTTAATATTCCATAGATGTCGAATCGCTAGTTTGTCATTGCTGTTTGGTATTGGAATATATGTAGACGCTGGGTGTTTAGCTTTTAAATCGCTAATGTATTAATACCTGCTTAATTTCACGTTCAACACTGCTGTGGGAACGCGTGTAGTTTGTATATTTTTCGAGTACTGTCGCTATTGATATGGTGAGAACGAAATTCTCGAATCTTTCTGTCGCCATTTTTGTGGGACTGACAAAGTATTGCGGTTTTTCGACGTGAATGCGTTTCTGGAATTCTTCGTCGAGACAGATGTGGAACTAGTAAGGTATTGAGGTTTCACCGTGAGTGCGTTTCTAGAATCCTCGTCGCCACTGATGTGGGGCCAAAGTTGGGACCACAGAAGGAAAACACGGAACACGGATTAGCTGTAAGAAAGATATATTAACAACAGGTTACAGAGATAGTGTAAGCGGAGCTTACTATATGTTAGTGTCCAACACTGGTAGTCGTACGAGACTATCACTCTCTCTCTCTCTCTCTGTCATTCTCTGTCACTCTCTAGAGTGCTATGTCGCCTACTTAATATAGGTCTGGTAGAGTCTATTGTGTAGGTAGTTTCCGATCTCACAATAGTAATTTATCCCTCGCACCCCATATATATATATATATATATATATATATATATATATATATGAAAAACTAGGTAATCCGTATGGGTAAACCTAAGGAGGATATAATCCAGAGAGCTCAATGTAAATCCAGAGCAAATAATAACCGTTTAAATGTGTCAATATCTGCTAACTCACCCTTCTCTCTCTACCCCTCACTTCCTCACTTCGTTAATTTACATATGTTTAATACGGCCCGTCAAAAATGTGTAAATTTTCATTTTTGTTTGGAAGTAAAGTCTGATGATCCGCAATCCTTTTAAAAGGGCTGTGGTGAAATAAATTATTACATGGAACCTTAAAATGGTCTGTTTTTATTTAAATACAGAATACATCTTAAATGTCTATAAATCTGTCATTCGTCCATGCTTAGAATATCTTTACCATATGTTGTCCGGTGCTCCTGCTATTTATTTATAGCTCTTTTATAAAATCCATTGAAGAATCTGCAAAATGATGGGTCCAGATTTGGGGGCTCGGATTCAGTTACTTGTCCCCCCACCATCAGGTTGCCTCGCTGTGCCAATTCCATAAATATTTTCATGACAATTCATTGGATTAGCTATTGGCTGTGGTTCCTGGATTCTTGATTTTAAGTGCAGTACTAAACTGGCGTCGATATTTCATCATTTTACAGTTGATTTGGCTAAATGTAACCAGAAGTTTTATGCTAACAGTTTCTTTTCTTGCACTTCCCGCTCCATACGTTCCATCTAGCTTTAATCATAGAAAGTTTAAATGCAATATCAATCGCTATCTATTGTCCTCCTGATTACTTTTCTTTTCTTCTCACACCCTAGTAATGTATCGGTATCTAATTCTTTCACACCCAGTAACCACGTCTGTCTTATTGGCTTTATTGCCTTACTTGGTGTGAACTCGATTAAAAAGTATATATATATATATATATATTATAAATTAATTGATTTAAAATATGGTTATTTTCGCTACACAGTTCCAACCATGTTTTCAAAATAGAAGCTAAAAAACTCCTAATTTTATTTTTTTGCATTAAATTAAAAGCATTAGTTCCATTTCATCTTCAAGCGAATTTTGGAGTAACTTGGAGTAACACACACACACACACACACACACACACACACACACACACACACATATATATATATATATATATATATATATATATATATATAGAGAGAGAGAGAGAGAGATAAAGAGATGTATATACGTGCATATATACTTGCCTCAGGAAGGTTTAAGACAGTAATTTAAAAAAATAAGTCTGAAGTTTAAGAAAAATAACGTAGTAATTTTAAGAAAATAAATAGTAACTGAAAAAGAGTTAAAAGAATAAAAGAAACAGAAAGATTGTCAAGATATGCCTTATTACAGGCAAAGCATTTCTTGGGTGGAATCGTGACCAAACATTTGCCAGACATAGAATATCAATGGCGCTTTCGTGGAAGTGGAGAATGTTGTTGGCCGAGAACAACGAAATATTTTACTAGTTTAATTAATGCCCAAATAAATAGATCTAGGAACAGATTCATCATTCTAGGTAACTGTTCTATAAATGTATTATATCTGACGAATAACAGTATCAAAATGAAAATCTTCAATTCAAAAAAACAATGGATTGACAATAACAATTCTCCATGACCGTCCACAAAATCCATGGAAGAATGATAATTTTCTGCCTGTGGTGGGATCATCTTGGATATGATTCATTTAGGATTCTTAAAAGGCAATGAAGAATCGATTGCATTATACACGAGCTATATGAAAAGAATCCTGTTTTCTATAAAAAATAAAAGGGTCGTATTATACATTGGTATATACGGTGATATTATTGACTCGTTTTTATAGTGTTTTGAAATATGCTACACGTATTTTTAGAGGTTCAAACATAGGAATAATATTGGCTTTTGGATATCCGTCTTAATGACCAAGATAGTTACCGTTTAATATATATAATATTATAAATTAATTGATTTAAAATATGGTTATTTTCGCTAAATAAATCAATAAATAAATCAATTAAATCAATTAAATCAATTAATTTATAATATTATATATATATATATATATATATATATATATATATATATATATATAATTATTATTATTAGAATTATTATTATTATTATTCAAGGATTATTTTCCAACTTATACAAATTGGTCCGCGACCTCTCTAAGCTTCTCACTTTCTGTCCTGGCGTTGCCTCACATGTTTCACGTACAGTTATGTTTTCAAGTCCTTTTTTCATTGTTCTTTCGACTGTCAAACCTGAAACCCCTCTATCATGTGCCAAACGTCTTATGGATTGTGTTGGATCTTTTCTCATTTTAGCTGTGTTGAAATGGTGATCTCTCTTCTCGATGGTCCAGTTTTTCTTCTCTGTTTTACCTGTTTTTAAAACTTTTATTTCACCGTTCCCATTATGGTTTATGAATGGACTTTGAATATGGAGGCTCGAGCATGAATATTTTACTGAACGCCTGAATGATTTTCCCTCTCATCATTGCTCAGTTGGGAAGACAGTAGGTTTGACACAAATCGATTTTAACTTGTTATCGTTTTAGCTGAATAACTAAAAGGATTTTTCAGTGATTTTTACAAAAAATGGCGTGAAGATGGTTAAATGAAAACCTGGAAAAAAGAAACTCAATTAACGTAGAGATATTTTTTTAATATATTAAACATTTTGTCGGATGGATGATTATGCTGTTACACGATTTTGACAATTTTGCTGTTATATCAGGTATTTGAAAACTATAATTCTTAATCTATTTTAGTAATGTTTATAACTGAGTAATATCCACCGGAAATCAGGTACTGATAACTGGCTCTTCCAGGGAACATTACGCCAAAAAAAGAGACCCGATGACGATGGGCGTCGCAAATTAAATAAACAAATGGTGTACTATCCCATCGGGAGAAAACTAGACAGTATGATTTCGGTGACCAGGCAAAACGTCTAAATGCATAGTTGGGTATTGTCCCAACATTTGTCGTATTACCTACATATTCGACATTATTATAACACATAATTTAGATCTTCAAGGAATCATTTTAATGGAAAAATAAGGGTTCACTGAAAGACTGTACACACACCTCAACCACTTATATATTCGAAAGGATAAAGTTTTCTGGATGAAGGAATTACAAAATTGGCTGGAAGTCTGCCAAGAAAACGGTAACTATCTTGGTCATTAAGACGGATATCCAAAAGCCAATATTATTCCTATGTTTGAACCTCTAAAAATACGTGTAGCATATTTCAAAACACTATAAAAACGAGTCAATAATATCACCGTATATACCAATGTATAATACGACCCTTTTATTTTTTATAGAAAACAGGATTCTTTTCATATAGCTCGTGTATAATGCAATCGATTCTTCATTGCCTTTTAAGAATCCTAAATGAATCATATCCAAGATGATCCCACCACAGGCAGAAAATTATCATTCTTCCATGGATTTTGTGGACGGTCATGGAGAATTGTTATTGTCAATCCATTGTTTTTTTGAATTGAAGATTTTCATTTTGATACTGTTATTCGTCAGATATAATACATTTATAGAACAGTTACCTAGAATGATGAATCTGTTCCTAGATCTATTTATTTGGGCATTAATTAAACTAGTAAAATATTTCGTTGTTCTCGGCCAACAACATTCTCCACTTCCACGAAAACGCCATTGATATTCTATGTCTGACAAATGTTTGGTCACGATTCCACCCAAGAAATGCTTTGCCTGTAATAAGGCATATCTTTGACAATCTTTCTGTTTCTTTTATTCTTTTAACTCTTTCAGTTACTATTTATTTTTCTTAAAATTACTACGTTATTTTTCTTAAACTTCAGACTTATTTTTTTTAAATTACTGTCTTAAACCTTCCCTTGAGGCAAGTATATATGCACATATATACATCTCTTTCTCTCTCTCTCTCTCTCTCTCTCTCTCTATATATATATATATATATATATATATATATATATATATATATATGTGTGTGTGTGTGTGTGTGTGTGTGTGTGTGTGTGTGTTACTCCAAGTTACTCCAAAATTCGCTTGAAGATGAAATGGAACTAATGCTTTTAATTTAATTGCAAAAATAAAATTAGGAGTTTTTAGCTTCTATTTTTGAAACATGGTTGGAACTGTGTATGAAAATAACCATATTTTAAATCAATTAATTTATAATATTAATGCTCTGTAAATTTACATTGAGCACTATTTTGTAAAAATAAAATATCTATAAGAACACCGGATTTTATATCTTACTGTTCTTTTTTTTATTTATATATATATATATATATATATATATATATATAGTCTTAAGGTGTGCTATATTTATGGGATAAAGTGCTCAATATCAGAGACACGATGGAGTAACGGATAGCGGCTTGGATAGAGCCGAGTTCGAATTCTAGTTGAATCCATTACATTCAGTTACGTGCTAATACCCTTGGAAAGGTGTGAATCCTCTTCTTCTCCCTCCAGCTATGGGTAAATAGCCAGACAGACTGGGTTCTATAGCCTTGGATGGCAACTGGTCTAGGAGAAGGACAACTCTGAATTCAAACTCGGAGTGGAGCCCCTAAGGCGGATGGACGGCACTTTGTGCTACCTTCCGGCAACTCCTGCAGCCGCCCTGGTACCAAACTGTATTGGTTTTTCCTCTCCTTTGGACTCTGCTAGAGGTGGAACTAGACGTCCGGGCAGCCCTAGTTCTCCATACATCCCGCCCAGGCTCGTAACGCACCGCGCTACTCCATCGTCTCTCGTGACGGACGGTTGCCGACGACGATCAGAGATAGAGCGTGTGTAAATCAGGCGCGACGATTGCTTCTAGCATGAAACAGACAGTCGCCTCTAAGTGTTGACTTCAATATTTCTTTACACACACACACACACACACACACACACACACACACACATATATATATATATATATGTGTGTGTGTGTTGTGTGTAATCAAACACAACAAACAATAATTAGATTTCTAGACACAGAACAAGATAGATATGAGCAAAATATATTTCGACACACCTACATATGATTTTCTTTTATCCCCAAAAAATTCTTTCTACGTCATGCATGCCATCTTTCGTTTATTCTGTGTATATATGCGCATGCGCCCTTCTATAGGCGCATGCGCGTGCAAATAGCTTCTTTTTTACCTTTCTGTTTAATCAGCCACTGATTCTCTTGAGTTATGGTATTCGGAATTAGCTTCATCTTTTTCAAAACCACCTACGTAAGCACATCGACTCCCTCATGTTTGACATCACACACACACACACACATATATATATATATATATATATATATATATATATATATATATATATATATATATATATATCACTGCCTACATATTCCGATTGCCTTTCTCTGCCGCTTTCTGAAGTGGAACAATGAAGAATTAAGGCTTCTTTTGCATATTTCACTTCCTATTCAGATCCATCAGCAACAATTTTCACTTACCTTATCATCAATTGCTTTTAGGGAATTTCTTTTGGAAGGAATTCAAAAATAAACCCTATTCTTCAGAAAACAATAGAAAGCTTCCAATATACGACACAATGCACATCGCTTCCTTTCTAAAATTCCCTCCAATTTTTAATTGTCTGTCATTTCATATATACAGAGTCCACCAGAAAACTGTATACACTCTTCAGGGAAGAAAAAAGATGTATAGGTATTGTAATACTGAATTTATTCAGACATTACGAGATTAATGCAAGTTACCTTTTGATTCGACAATCTCAAAATGGTGGCTTTTAGCTTTTTAGCTTCTAGACATTTATTAGTACAGTGAGCTACTGCTTGGGCAACGTTGGCCAAAATGTCCATTGTGATTGCTGCAAATAAATTTTCAATTTATTGTCTAAGGGTCGAACATGTCATCAGTTTTCTGCGATCCATAACCTACTTTATGTTCCTCCATAGTCTAGAGGTGTTAATGATGTGGTGGTGGTGGTGGTGGGGGAATCACGACTACGCCTCTTCGTCCTAGCCAGTGTCCTTGAAAATTCTCATTCCGATAAGGTCGTATGTTTTGCCGGTAACATCGTGGTTTGACGTTTCACTGAAACACACATACGGACAAACACACATACACACGCACACACACACGCACACACACACATATATATATATGATCTGAAATTTCTGTTTTTCAGGAAATTTACTTTTGATAATTGCTTATGCTTATTTCACCCTAATGGCTTGTATTGGTGCAAAAAATGATGGAAATAAAAGAAAAATATTACAACGAGACACATCTGCGATGAGATGTAGAATTGGGATGAAACCTGGACTGAAATTGAAAAAGTTATTGAGAAGGTTGTTGGTTTTATGGAAAGAAAGCTAGCATTCATCTATGATGATTGACGCAGAGATAAAAGTTGTCTTTCTTTTTAAAAAAAATTCAATAACAAAAGCAAAACGAAATGCGGAAAAAAGTTGAGAATGACATTAGAAGAGAAAAAATCATCATACAACAGTGATTAAAAATATCCTTGTTACATTATTTGTTTTGCATACGTGGCATACTTAATTTAATGAATATTCATTAACATTACTTAATTTATTTCTGTTTCCTTAAAATCAGTTCGGTTATATTTCACTCACCATTAGCTTATTTTGTTTACTATAAAACATTGAAAATAAATGTTAAATCTGATTTCGGTTATTTTATTTTAATCTAAATATAATCCCTCATATCCGAACTTTTTGACTAATTCCTCATATCCGGAAATCCTCTATTCTTCTACTGTATTTAAAGTTCTGTACTTGTTTGATTATGATATCTCTAATATTGGGTTTTCAATTTATTTCCAATTATTCAAGATAGCGCAAATTCCTAGCTTTGCATTGAACGCAGAAAAGTCTTGATGTAACACTGATCACCATATGCTTTTTTCCATGCAAATGTCACTGTATCTTCTTATAGAGGCATAAACTTCAGATACACATTGTTCTGATAGAATCAATGTGCATTTGAAGGAACCATGTTGGCTAGAAAAACGTCTTTATTTTGCATTGTAGATTTAAAACTAAAAATCTATCATGAATGCTGAGTACTCTTCAACTCTTAAAGAAACTTGTAAAACAGCAGCTTGTTTGAATGAAACTAAATTCATTCACACACTATTGTTAACCTCTGGGAATCTATCCGCTTACATGAAAATGACAAGTTCAAATTCTCACCTATTCTCTTCCATTGACTTTTAATTAGAAATAACCCCGGATTTCAGTGTGGACATTAAACCAGATTTCAGTTATTTTATTTTAATCTAAATATAATCCCTCATATCCGAACTTTGTGACTAATTCCTCATATCCGGAAAGCCTCCTTAGTCCAGTTGTCAGAGATTCTATTGTATTTAAATTTCTTTACTTGTTTGATTATGATATCCCTAATATTGGGTTTTTCAATTTGTTTTTAATTATTCAAGATAGCGCAAATTCCTAGCTTTGCATAAAACGCAGAGAAGTCTTGATCTAACACTGATCACCATATGGTTTTTTCATGCAAATGTCAGTGTATCTTCTTATAGAGGAACAAACTTCAGATACACTTTGTTCTGATAGAATCAATGTGCATTTGAAGAAAGCGGGTTGGCTGGAAAAACGTCTTTATTTTGCATTGTAGACTTAAAACTAAAAAATTGTCATGAATACTGAGCACTCTCCAACTCTCAAAGAATCTTATAAAACAGCAGCTTGTTTGTTGGAACTACATTCATTCGCACACTATTTGTAACCCTTGGAAATCTATCAGCTTATATGAAAATGACAAGTTAAAATTCTCACCTATTCTAACCCCGGATTTCAGTGTGGATATTAAAGGTTTAAATAATGTAATAATAAAAATACTTTATGTCAAAACTATCAAAATAAATATTAATTATATATAAATTTATGTTTTTTTTTTTGTATTTTCAGGTGCCATCGGAGAAGTCTCGTCTGTGTTCTTTGATTGTCTCAACTCAAGAATATATCTTCTGCTGATTGCCGCTCAGAAAAAAATTTGACTGAGTTTGCCTGAAAATATATATGTCAAGGCAAGAGGAACGTTAAATAATTAAGAAGAAAAAAGCAAGAAATTCCTTCAACGAAAGGCATACATCTTCTTGAACTACGTACAAGAGATCTGTTTCTTTGTTTTGTTTTTTTTTGTTTTTTGTTTTTTTTAAACGTCAATACGTATGTAAGTGCTGCTCAAGATTCCAGGAAATTAAAAAAAAATAGATAATAATCCATAAAGAAAGATGAAAGGGTAACGTGAGAGATTACAAAAGAAAAAAATACAGAAGTTAACAAACGAAGGAGCCAATTAAAAACGTATAATTTTTTTTACAATTAATAACAAAAAAGGGAAATATATAAAAAAGAAATATATTAAAAAAAAAGGAATATTTTACTTAAAAAAAACAATATAAAATAATTATATCTTATCCATATTTAATTAATACCGCTGTCTTTTTTGCCATATTGTTTGTTTTTTTAATTCGTGTTTCTCAAAATTCGTCTGATCGGTTATTTTATTTTTCACTCGTATATTTAAAATAATTCGATAATTTTACTTTTCTGGCACATTGCAGTGTGATGCTTGGTGGCATTTGATGTCCTGCACATTAATCAATTTCTGAATATTGATGATCAGACGAGAATCGACAGTTTTAGCGTCACTTGAGCATAAGACTTGTAAATAATATACTAAACAGAACAGCAAAACGAATATATAAATCCTGTTTCAGTATCAACAGATGCTCAATTAAAAAAAAATATATATATGTATATATAAATCCAGTTTTCATCCTTGGATTAATGTTTGACACTTATAGCGCTTTCTAATTCGCAGCCGGGCAATATCCATTTTGGCTATCCATTCCCTCCTGGAATTTTTTGTTCTTGATTCTGTTTATTTACGGCTTTGTTTAATTTGTCATTTTTTCAGTTAAACAATTGCTCAAATTCTACAGAAAGTTAATCTGAGAAAATATTTGTTTCACGATTTCTTGAAAAAAAATTCTCTTCACATATGAAAATATTTTACAGCTAAAGTATTTCTTATATATATATAAAAAAAGAAACTCGTTTTTTTTTTAATTCAAAAAAATATCCATTTTCAAAATCAATTGAGTTTTTTTTTTTTATTATATTTCTAAAAACGCAAAAAAAAAGGCAAAACAAAAAAACAAAAAGACAGAACGAGATTCCATTATTGGAGAGCTCTTCTTTCCGATTACTTTATCGATTCAAAGATAAAAAAAATACTTAAAATAATCAATTTAAAATATTCTTTTGAATCTTAAAGACATATATATATATACTTAAACTCGTTTCTGTTGTTAAAAAAATATAATCAAATTTAAACACTAAAAAAATCACTTCAAAATCATTTTATTTCATTTTTAAATATTATTTAACATTAATTTCTTTTTTAATCATCACCATGGTCCAGTTATTCTATTACGAAAGCAGAGGCAAGTGCTGCCGTAAAGTGTTTAGCTACGAGGGCTACCCGACCAAAGTCCTGCTTTACCCTTACGAAGGTTGGGCCCAGCCGGCTATGATCTCTTATTGGTTGCTGAAGACCTACTGGTGGAGTCGAACGCGGTGCAAGATCGTTGAAGTGACAGGCACCAAAAAGTTGGCTACCAGAGGCAAAATGACCGACAAGGGAAACGGTGTTATGTGGATTACAGGAAAGTTTAAGGAGACTGTCAACCCGGACTTTAAAATGGCCCTGACGACCAACGTTAGCAATTCTGACTTTCAGTTGGGATACAGCGTCACAGGGACCCTTGAGAGGGGGGATAAGCGGAAAGGGGAGTTTCAGCTTACCCATTACGCTATGGTAAAACGAAAGGGTTACTGAAAAAAAAAGAAAGGAAAAAAAACAATGAAAGAACTGGGTTTTGGGTACTTTTTTTTACACACATATAAAATCATTTCGGTCATTAGACATCAGCATGTTCATTCGTATCATCATTTTCGATTTTATCATTACCTTAACAATCAATTATTATTATTATTATTATTATTATTATTATTATTATTATTATTATTATTATTCTCTCATTTGAATTTTTACTTTATTTAAATACTGAATTTTGTATTCGCTTTTGTAAGGATATTGATATCTTTATAATTTGAATTGATAGAGCGTTTTCAATATTAATATCTCTGATTTCCAAACGTTTTACAAATACATCTTAAATTGATATAATTATTACGCAAATTTAATGCTTACAGAATGTTTTCTTACCATAAGCAAATAATAGATATCTATGAAGATCTTTCTAATACTTTCAATATGAAATACTGCTATATTTCGCTTTAAAATAATCGTCATTATTATTGTATTTCTCTAGTACTGCCCACTTATTATTATTATTATTATTATAAATTATTATTATTATTATAAATTATTATTATTATTTCTAATTTGCTGCTTGATACAATATTATACTAAGTCTTTTACTTGAGACTTGAGGTAAGAGACGTTTTTTTCTTTGAAAATTATTGAACATTGTAGAGTGCGGGAGATATTATCATTATTATTATTATTATTATTATTATTATTATTACAAAAAATAAGCCAAATTTGAGAATGTGATTGTCTTATTGTAATAGAAAAATGTTTCTATCATAATTATTAATATCGTTGAGTTTTATATAGCATTATTACTCTTATTTTAAAACAAGTTGTTTTTTTTACCGCCAAAAGAACTTTTGTTATCTGAAAAAATCGTTATTGCTAATTTGACTCCACATATTATTATTATTATTATTAATATTATTATTATTATTTATTCACTTACCACTGCTTATAATTGAACGACTACCACTATGTTCCTATAAAAAATAGTTTTATTCTTAAACGTAAAATATTTATTTCAATTTATTTTAGGAAAAGACAACATTTGTAACGATAAGAAACCGTTTCTTCTTTACTAATAGAATAACTTTTCCTGATGGATTCAAATCAAATAAAATCCTTCTGGTTTTCAAATATTTTCTATACCAAACGTCAACATGATTGATAATGGAAAATGCTTAACTTATCCTCTTATCTTCGGAATCATATCCGAGAAAATATTTTAAGTTTAAAAATTTGAACACATTCCAGCTTGTTTATGACTGAAAAGTATGTTCGTCGGAGTTACTTTCGGCCTCCTTATTGAGAACTTACAATCTCTTATGATTTTTCTTTTACTTTGTTGGTTACCTTTGGTCAAACTAACATCATCATTTCGATCAATAGTTAATGTCAGTTCGTCTACTATAAGTATATTCGTTTTGGTCAAAGCGGTGCATAAGACCATTCTAGTCTCGTTCGATCTCCTTTCAGACATTCAGAAATTAATTCTGTTTGTAGAACAACAGTTGTAGAAATTAAATTTAGTCCAAGTTACATTAAGAAACAAACACATCCTCATTAAATCATGGGTTAAACATGACAGCCACAAAGAAAAAGGTAAAGCGTTTTCATGGATTTAATAAAACTAATTAGTATGTCACAGTATTAACACTGACGACAATTAAACAATTACATGTAAAAGAGAAAACGGGACGTTCTTCTTAATTTGCTCGAGATTAGAGCTTAACTGATAGGATTATGAAACAAAGAAAACAGAATTAAATATAATATATTATTCCTTAAAGAGTTGCGTTCTGTAGAAAAATGTTTGTTTTATGACTCATGAAATAAAAATCGTACTTTTTTTGTTTACTTACAATTTTTAATATTTAAAATAATTACCTTTAAATAATAAAAAAAAAACTAATTTCCCTTCAGAACATTGTTATCGACATTATTATTATTATTATCATTATTATTATTATTATTATTATTATTACCATTGCTTTCTGTGGTATACACATTTCCTTACGGGTCCCAATTAGGGACTCAAAGTCAAAAATGGCTAAATGATATTACACACATTTTACATAGATAAAGCCCTTCGTAATGTACGAGCTCTACTTGTGAGTACATTTTTTTTTTATATTTCTTTAAGGCATTACCAGGAATCGCTTCAATGAGTCTATCTGAACCTTTCCAATGAATACGAAGGTTCTAACTCCAAGTGAAATTATTGATGTCCTCATGTGCCACATTTTTGAGATCTTCACTTCACGACCCTTGTATTCTGATAGCTTTTTAAAAGATCTTTAAAGATACATTATTATTATTATTAATATTATTATTATTATTATTATTATTATTATTATTTACACGGATAAGGTCTTAATGTCTGTGAATTAATGAATGGATAGCGGGCCAAAGACAGCAGCCATGGGTAATATGCATTTTTCTTCTGACTCTAAGTGTCCATCACTTTACGGATTATTTGTTCTGTCCCTTAGAGTCTTCCTTTCTGCAACAGTTCCACTGGACAATCATTTCAAATTTTCTTTTCCTATATCTCTCTTCTGTCAGTTGTCGTATCAAGTGAACCACCGATAACTGGTACTTTCTTTAATTTCCAAATCCTTGCGAGTTCAAACTTCAACGGGTGATAGTTGCTTACTTTCTCTTGTCATCTTGCACTGTTCTTGTATCAAAAGGACACGATAAATCAATGAGTTACTCTATTATTATTATTATTATTATTATTAGTAGTAGTAGTAGTAGTAGCAATAGTAATAATATTCCTGCCAAAATAATTGTT